>JAUMHN010173605.1:0-46647 GCA_032360265.1 Heliamphora ciliata
AATTGAAATTATTTTATAAAATTCTATGTTGTTAAAATTTAATTAAATATTTTAAATGATGGATTTGGCAGGAAAGATTTAAATTAAATTACAAGATTTTATAATAAATTATTTTCTTAAATATTAAAATTAATTAATAGGATAATGGATTTTATAATTTCGTTTGAAATAAAAATTAGGATTTATAAGATTTTTCAATAATAACTTAAATTGGAACTTATATCCTTAAGAAAAATATTAAATAAAACCTAAATAAAGAAAATTATAAAAAAAATACAAGGTAATGACAAAAGTTCCATTTTTGTGTTGCATGTAGATCAGGAATTGCACGGTCAAGCAAATTAAGTAATTAACTTTGTTACATTCAAGCGAGTCATCTGATATCTGAGTTAATTTCTGTTTCCTATTGATACATGATATACTGCATCTGATATGTAATTGACGGATTGAATGTGAAAAAAAATGCGGAATTACGAAAAGTATGGGTATGTTTGTCGGAACGACGTCCTGCCCGCTGAGGGACGTTAAACGTACCAGCGAGGCGAGGTAACAAGGATGGAGCCATGACCAAAGATGGCTAAGGAATGATCATGTCCAATGAATGTTATCGTAAGGTCGCTCTCTATCAAATACTGGTTGACTATTAGAACTCATTCCCAAATAGTGAAATTGTTAGTAATTCAGATATCGATGAATTCACACTAGCTTTGCTAATGGACGTGTTTCTTAACATGTCAGGTGTTGCACAAAAGGGAAGTTTTGCTAAAACATGCTACATTCTGCTTGAAATCATTTGCATGCACGACTAGCAAGCTCTGGAGATTTTTGAAACGAGATCTGGGAGATGTAAATGAAATGTATATTTCTTTTATAAAAAGATTTATTTCTAAATTTTCTTGTTATCCATGTATGAGAAAAAGTTCTGAATAAAGATTGAGAAAGAGACCTCGGGTGGGTTTTGACTCACTGGCCGGTCACGGACGCCATATATGAAAATAGGTCGTGAAAGAAGTGGTATGAGAGAAAAGGTTTTTAAAAAAAAATTCAAAACTCCAGAGCTTAGGACACTACATACTATCTTATGTGTCATAGTGTCTCATGCATGACAATTTTATAATTTTGACATTGGAGAGATAAGTTAACCATAATGCAACACTTTCTGAGCATTGCGTGGACCTTATATAAAGGGTTTGGATACTTATGAGAAAAGCATACTAACTTCAATACCCGTGGTAGCAATATGATAAAACCCTTAGGCTCTTGAAAACCCTAAAGGTATGGCCTTTGAGTCTAGATGTGTATGTATATACTATTAAAAGAAGAATATATATATATATATATATATATATATAGTGGGGATCGTCAAACTAGAAGGTAGAAAACTTTTTACGTCGATACCATGAAACAGACAATAATAAGATTTTGCATTCATATCAAGATGAGCAAAGAGTATAGATGATAAGGTATTGATGAACATAAGTAATTGGAAGGCATAGTCAGATGGTGATAGACATAGTAGTAGCTTATGGGTATAGAACTACATGACCTTTCTTAGATTTCGTCCCAAAACCTGTAGACATCCCTATGGCTGTCACTGTGCCAAATTTAAAAATGCATTCACATGAGTTATGCAGCTTAGGTTCTACCCTCATAAGCCTCGATACAGACAAGGGTTTCCCAACCTTATTGATTTGGATGTTCTTTTCGAATCGTCAATAAATGAACCTAGAAGAGGTTAAGTCAGGAATGAAAAAGGTGAATACGCTTTTAATAGTTTGGGAGATAATTTTGGGTAAAGGAGTTTATGAGTATGAGATTGGAAAATAGTTTGGAAGTGTGAATTTTGAAAAGTAATTTGTGAACTTGAGTTTTGAAAATAGTATGGTTGAATAAGGGGCTATTCTTTTGATTATTTGTACTCAGGTCAGATTTCCTGATAATGGTATGCGAACTGAGGAGTTGCCCAGATAAGTTTAAATCTCTATAAGTTAAGTTTTTAAGATTCTAATTAATAAACTTTGTACAATGATATGTAGAAAATGCAATATGGAAATGGAAGAGTTTGCTGACAAATATGAACTATGACAAGAAATACTGCACCATTCGAAATCTTGAGTAGAATGAGCTCTAAGAGAAAAGATTCATAGAAAGTTATAAGAGAAGGCTAGTACTGGGTGGTGGTTTTATAACTATACTTGGAGAACTTAAATAAGATGATATCACCAAACCTGACTTAACCAACGAAGCAATAGTAATGTACACAGTAAGAATATCAAAGAGAAACTAAAGGAAGACTAGTTGAATATTAGGCGAGTGTATCAAATAAGTTAGAATTAATCGAATATAATATCTTATTTTATTATTTTACTTATGTAATCCTAAAACTCGTAATTGTTTGACTAATCTATAACATTGAACTTTACTTATGAAATTGATTGTATTCTCTAATCTCCTTGAGTTATGCAAATCTGGGATTATTCATTTATGAATTATTTGGAAATGACGATAGTTCTTAACCTTAATCTTTGTATCCTCATAAGTTCATAATGACATAGTTCATCATGATGAGCGAATTTAACGAATCTTTCTTGTCAAGCCCCAAAACCCGGGATCACGTGAAAATCCACCAAACACCAGTTTTATAAAAATAAGTTTTCATACATTTAAATCCACCTGTTGAAATCAGAAGAATACCCAACAAAATATATCTCTCATAAACAAAGGCATATAGTTCTAACATGCATACAGTATATCGCCTTACGACATACAAAACTTGTCTTCAGGAATAGGCATACCAAAAAGGAAAACTATAAAAGTCTTCTACCATCGCGGGCACTACCAGAGCTACTCCTCATCCATATCATCACCTGAAAATGGTTTTACAAAAAAGTCTCACCCGTGAGCCGAAGCCCAATAGAAACAGACTATAAAGCTGTAAAGCAGGTAGGATATGCAATTATATAGTGGGAGCTAACTCAACCACAAAACCAAAATAGGTTTTCCATCAAAAAACCCAAGTTTCCCATCAGACCACACAAGTCTCCCCAAAACGGTTTTACTAACATAAAACCCCTTTTTCGTCCTTGAAACCATGTGTTGCAAATAATGCAAATAATCAAGCATAGTTAAAATAAAACAGTAATCAAAACATTGTTCCCTCACAGAATGTACCATCGTGGAAAAATAGAAGAATATGATCCTACGTACCGACTCTGTCACACAGACAAAGGTAGCAACTATAGACTCCTGTCAATTACCCTAGACCCCAGCCATTTAAGACTCGCTAGATAATGACAAGTTCTATACGGAGCACCATAACGAATCGCTTAATTTACGGGCGACCACCCGAGGGTACAAAGCACCCAACCAACTCAATTTACGGGGGCTAACCCGAAGGTACAGAGCACCTATGCTGCACACGTTTTCGGACTTACACCGAGAGCAACTTGTGCCAAATACACGTCATCCCGGTACATCTAGATAATCTTCTAAAAATTGAATCGTAAATCGACTACGAAAGCATTTCACAAATATATATTATACATGTATATACAAATCCATCCATCAACATGGAGATCAACAAAACATTTTCAAAATATTTTTTTCTATTTTTAACAAAACGTTTCAAAACCTGAGACTCAACCCCAAAGGCGAGCTCCAAACCTCCAAAACATGATTTGTCGAGATTTCTTTCAAAAATCATCATTTTTTTACCGTTTTCAAGAACACCCTTCGAAAACCATAAAACCACACGTCATATGATGTAATAAACCATGAAAAGCAAAAAATATGCTTTTTATCCAAAAAACCAAGGTTTAAACACAAATATGACATTTCATGCATTTTTTACCTGGTGAAAACACATATAATTACATAAAATACCCTTATACAGCAGTAGGGTCTAGAATCGTACCTCGGCGAGTTGAAACTCAAAGCCTCGAAATCTGAACCATGTCGAAATAGGAATTTGATCGGTTGAACACGAAGCTAGCAGCGTGAAGAGCAAGGATCCACATGCTGATTGTCGAAAACTAGGTTCGATCAGGTCAAATATGTAGAGAGAAGGCAGAGAAAGAGAAAGAAACAAGCTTCTCCAAACATTCCAGCCACTGGAATACTTCTAGGCTCGGCAAAAAGGCAATTCAGTCGACTGAAGCTCCTCGAAAAATGTACCACTGCCCAGTTCAATCGACCGAACATACTAGTCCAGTCGACCGAACCCCTGTGTCACAGCGTATTGTTTTGGTGTCGATTTTTTTATCCAAAGGCTAACCAAACAAGCCTAAACAAGGTCCGAGAAAGCGTAAAACACATCTATACATGCTGTTCTACTACTCCAAAGCATAAACCATGCATCGGTGATATACATAACATGAAGAAAACACGCCATCATTTATATATATAAAAAACAAAACAGTACAGGGTCTCACAACTCTCCCCCCTTTAAGAAATTTCACCCCCAAAATTCTCTACAAGGTCACGAGATAAACAGGTCTGGGTATCTAGCACGCATCCCAGACTCAAGCTCCCAAGTCGCTTCCTCAACCCCGTGATGAAGCCACAGAACCGTGACATACGCAATCGTTCTCCCCTGCAACACTTGCTCCTTTGTATCCAGAATCCTCACCGGGCATTCCTTATACGTGACATCCTCATCAACCTGCAGCGCAGCCCAATCTAACACATGCGAAGGATCATGCTCGTACCTCCGAAGCATCGAAACATGAAAGATGTTATGCACAGATGCTATCTGAGGTGGCAAGGCCAGACGGTATGCTACCACCCCAATTCTCTCTAGGATCTCGAATAGCCCAATAAAACGTGGTGATAGCTTTCCGCAACGGCCAAATATCATAAACCGTCTATGTGGCGAGACCTTAAAAAACACATGATCTCCCACTGTAAACTCCAATGGTCTCCTCCTTTGGTCTACATAACTCTTCTGGCGGCTCTGTGCTGTCACCAGATCCTGACGAATCATTGCAATCTTCTCGGTCGTCTCCCGTACTAGGTTGGGTGCCAAAATAGTGGTCTCACCCACCTCTGTCCAACAAACAGGTGATCTACACAGCCTACCATATAGTGCCTCATACGGTGCCATTCCAATACTAGATTGGTAACTATTGTTGTATGCAAACTCTGCCAATGATAGATGATCCTCCCAAGAACCCCGAAAATCAAGCACAGCCTCTCAGCATGTCCTCTAAAATTTGAATGGTCCTCTCAGACTGATCGTCGGTTTGAGGATGAAAAGCTGTACTAAAAGTCAAGCTCGTCCACAAAGCCACCTGAAGACTCTGCCAAAAGTGTGATGTAAAGCGCTGGTCTCGATCAGAAATGATAGTCACAGGTATTCCATGTAATCGAACTATCTCCTAGATGTACAATCTGCTCAATCGGTCCTTGGATCTCTCACTCGAATAGGGAGGAAGTGCGCAGACTTCGTCAACCTATCGACCACAACCCAAACAGCATCATGTCCCGCCAGAAATTGAGGAAGTCCTGATACGAAATCCATCGTGATATTCTCCCACTTCCACTCAGATATAAGCAATGAATGCAACAGTCCTGCTGGTCTCTGGTGTTCCACATTTACTTGCTGACAAGTAAGGCATCGAGAAACAAACCAGATCACATCTCTCTTCATTTCCATCCACCACAACTGACGACGCAAGTCACGATACATCTTTGTGCCTCCTAGATGCACTACATGACGTGAATGATGAAATTCGTGTAACACCTTAGCACGGCACGACTTTGGCACAAATAGTCTCCCTGTTAACCTCAAACTATGATCTAAACTCACCACCCAGCCTGCTGTATCTATCCCACTGGCAATGTGGTCCTGTATCATCTGAGCCTCCTGGTCGGTCCATTGAGCCTCTAACATGCGTGCAACTAATGCTGGTTGTGAAGCTATTGAATACAAAGTCGCACCTTCCCCTGTCTCCCCAAGACACATATCAAACTCCCCTATACATCAAAAAATATTGTATTCGTTATGTACTTTTAATCAGTTCAGAACTCTTTTATGATGTAATAATTAACGTATGTAAATATGAATGAATGGCTAGAATATTCCTTTATTTATATTTATGTATGTCCCGACGTGCCTAGAGGACGGGGCGTCACATTCTTGCTGTAACCCTATAAATATGCGGGTAGGCTGAACCAGTTTCATAACTTGTCTTTAAGGCTAAAGTTGTCTAGGTTTTTCCGGTATGACTTCTTAGAGGATTATAGCCCACACTATATCCAGTAATTGCATAAGGGAATACAATAAAAGGTTTGATGGGAGCTTTAACTCGAAATAAAAAACGTAGTTGAAGATTTGACAGGTAAACGGTATTCTTCTAAATTAACTATGGTTGCACGAGTTTTAATTTTGATCGTTCGTCATCAAAAGTTTTATCTGGAGCCCCTTTTGGCGTTTGCCCGTCTAGTTAATTTTTAACTGAAAATCATTTGCAAAACAATGATCTTGGCAGTTTTACCTCCAATAATTGGTATCAGGGCCGTTTTATTTTTTATTTTTGGTTATCAGAGCCGGATAGTTTTAGAACTGTTCTAATTTAATTTTGTAGGCGTTCTAATCCCAATTTTATGATCGTCACATTATTATTTATATTTGATTAAATGAGTTTGTATGATGATTATTTTTTTAATTACGGGGGTTAACCGTGATAGATTAAGATTTTTTCTAGAATTGATTGTGAGCCTTCGGGACATAGGTATCGATGTAATAGCTAGTTATTTATTTTTAAATATCTATTTAGATTATTTAAGAACAGGTTGAATATCCAAGAACACGAAGAACAAGCGGCGGCACCGGTAGTAGTTTCAGGAGTTTTGGACCATGGATCACGGTATTTTTTCTACAATTTTTTAACTTATTTTTACCAGATTTTTCTACATATTTTAAGCTTAAAAACAGTATTAAAATTTGTCCCAAAAATATGGAAAAAAACTGCATAAAAAAATAACCTGTCAACGGCACCACCGGCGGCGCTTCAGGGCCATTTTTTGTGAGTTTTTTTTTAATGTTTTGGAGACTGTTTTTTAACAGGTTTTTTAGCATAAAAAATAATAAAATGTCACTAGAAAAATAGTCTAGAAAGTGGGAAAAGAACAGGCCAAATAGTGCAAAAAAACCAACAGCGGCAGCGACAGCGGCTCACCGGCGGCGTAGGGGCGGTGGCCCTTCGGGGCTATTTCTGGGATTTTTTAGGACTACTTTCGAGGCGTTCTTCAAAGCAACGGGTTGCTAGATATCTGAGCTATTTTTTCAAAAACAAATAGGCACAAAAGGACCACCGAAAAAAACCCAAACAGGCGGCGGAAAGGGGCAGCGGTGCAGCTGTCTGGTGGTGGCTGTTTTGAGCAAATTTTTTGGCTATTTTTTGAGTAGTTTTTGAGCTTGTTTTTTGACAAAAAAATACCACTTTTTGAGAGCGATTTTTTAGTATAAAAAGCATTGAAAATGGAGCACGAACAACGTGGCAAAAGCCGCCTGAAGGCAGCGGCTAGGGGCTGTGCTGGCGGCGCAATGGTGGCCGATGGTGGTTCGGCTCTCCCAGGCTGTTTTGATCGTATTCTGATATGTTTGAAGACTGATTATGATATACTTGTATATCTCACAGTATTAGAGAAGGCTGATGCAATCAGAATGCAGCAAACTGACAGAAAAGAAGATTATTATAGCTTATCCTCTACAGGAGACTAAAACGTTTCAGCGTTTCACTTTTATCATAAAATCGGGATATATGTATACCGTGTTTATATGTATATGAACTACGTGGATGTTGCATATCTATTTTATTTATCTTGTTAATTTAATTAATTCAAAAAATTCAGTTTTAATTAAAATATTTTGTAATGGAAAAGAAAAATTAAGTTTTTTTTAATTAAAGTTTTTAATTAAATGAAAAACTTTAGATATTTTATTTTTTGCAAAATATCACGTTTAAGAATATTTTTTATAAAATCGGATATATTGAAAAAATGTGAAAATTATTTCTGGATTATGAATTAATTAAATAAATAAATATTTAATCGAAATAAGTTATTATTTTTTTAAAAATATGAAACAAAAAGTAAAATAAATAAATCCCATTAATCAGTATCTTAGCTGAAAAGCTGAAGGAAAAACTGAAGGAAAAACTATGCATTTATTAAATTTTATTAGTTACGCATTCAAACACGAAAAGATGGTTTGACAAATTAAAATTTTTGAAATCGTGTACCCGAGAAGATATGTGATTCTTTCAGATCGTGTGGTTTTCGAAATAAATAAATTTATTTTAATTAAATAGATTTTTATAACACTAAAAAATATTTTAAAAATCTAAGTGGGAGAGAGAATTTATTCACAGATAAATCCCGCGGTCTACATCACCAGTTTGTAGACAATAGAATTAAACCATGCGTGTTGATAGTAAGGCATTCCTCTCCATCGAATAGATTAATTGCGGTATCGCAAGTAAAAATCTGCTTTAGGGATAATTCTAGATAATTGTTAGTGTGGATCACTTCTCCATATAAAAAGTTCATTGGGAAGCGAATGATTTGGAATTAGGTGATGGTTAACACTTAACTGTATATAATAGTATCCTCTCCATCTGAGTCACTGCTATTATATACTGGACCAAAGGTATATCAGCTATTTAATTTTACTTTGCGGGGTCAATTGCCTAGATAGTAAAATTAATAGGAATTGGTCTATCTGGTCATACGATGGATAGTAGACGTCCTCCCATTGAGGCATGCTATTCACAGGATATCAGGCTGTTGGCAAATTTTTTTTAAAATAGTAGAGGGTACCAAATTAAAATAAATTCAAAGTTTTGCTCATCATAATTAACGGTATTTTTAATTATTTGATTGTCAAGATTAAAATGGCTTTCAATCCACTCGCTTTAATACTCAAAGAAAACAAAATTAAGGAACCAAACTTTGTTGACTGGAAAAATAACTTGGGTATAGCTTTAACTACCAAGGGTATTTCTTTGATACTAGGAAGTGTGTGTTTTTTTAAAAAGGTTCTTTCTTTAGGCCGAAAAGTATGAAGAAAAAAAAGGTTCAGAAACAGGGTGACACGATTTCTAGGGTAATTAGTGGGTCACGGACTGGTATGAAAAAGTTGAAAGGCAGATGTTTTCACTGCAATCAGACACAACACTGCAAAAAGTTATGTCTAGTATTTCTTAGAAGGCAGAACAATTAGGATAATTTCTGTTAATTGGTTGTGGAAACGTGTTTAGCGGTATTATCCACTGGTACCTGGTGTGTAGATACGAGAGTCACTAGTCATGTCAGTAATTCTTTATAGAAGTTCTAGGAAACCCAATAACTTAGTGATGAGGAGATTTACCTGCATAGAAGTAATAATACAAGGGTAGAAGTAGTAGCAGTGGGAGATGCCTCTCTCAATTTTGGTAGAGATTAGGTTTTAATATTGAGAGATTATTTTTATGTACCTTCTATTAGAAGGAATTTAGTTTCCATTTCTAGATTGGTTAAAGATAGATATTTGGTTTATTTTAATAATTTTGTGGTTATTAAGGGTAATAAATGAGTTATCTATTCTAGTACATTGGTGGATGGTCTTTATGTTATTACTCTAATCTCTCCTACACTGTAACTAACTAAAATAAAAAACACATCTAATTTATTATATAAGAGAAAGTTTTCTTCTTTAATGAACCAAATATTTCTTTGGCATTTATGCTTGCGTCATATTAATCTAAAAAGGATAAACAGACTGGTAGCAAATGAATCTTTGAGTTCATTGGAAGTGAAGCCACTTCTAGTCTGTGAATCTTGTTTAGAGGATAAGATGACCAAGATGCCCTTTTCGGCCAAAGGCTATAGAGCTAAAGAATCGTTAGAGCTGGTTCATTCTGATGTGTGTGGTCCTATGACAATCCGGGCTAAAGGTGGCTTTAGGTACTTCGTCAGTTTCATTAATAACTACTTACGGTATGAATACATTTATCTGATGCACCGTAAGTCTGAATGCTTTGAGAAATTCAAAGAATTTTAGGCGGAGGCAGAGAATCATCAAGGTAAATGTATCAAATCACTACAGTCCAACTGTGGTGGAGAATACCTCTTTGGAGAGTTTAAGGATTACCTGTCATCAGAAGGGATTATATTCCAATTGACTGCACCTAACACTTTACAACAGAATGGTGTAGCAAAAAGAAGGAATAAGACTCTTACAGAAATGATAAGGTCTATGATGAGTTATTAAGAATTACTTGATTCATTTTGGGAACTCGCTATAGAGACAGCGGCTTACATTCTGAACTTAGTACCTTCTAAGTCGGTACCTTTTACTCCTATAAAATTGTGGACCGAATGTAAGTCTAGTCTAAAATATATTAGGAATTGGGAGTGTCCAGCACATATGCTGAAAGGGAACGTGGGTAAGTTAGAATTGAGGACAGAAGTCTATTTTTTTGTGAGGTATCCCAAGAGAACGAAGGGTGGTCTGTTTTATAATCCTAAAGATCAAAATGTCATTGTTAGCACCAATGCCCGATTCTTGGAAGAGGATTATATTATGGACCACAGGCCCAAAAGCAATATTATTGTAGAAGAGCTGAGAGAAAATACCAATAGAACAGAAGAGGAACCACAAGTTACTAATATTCCATTACCTCATCGTAGTGGGAGGATTATCGGGCAAGAATAGGGTGCTGATGCACAGAGTTCAGATTCTGCACAGTGTGTCACTGCTAGTACATAAACACAGGTAGTGTCTCGTAGTGGGAGGGTTGTTCATTAACCTGATCGGTATATATTTTTGGGAGAGTCTTTTGATAAGATTTCTGTAGAACTAGATACCGAGCCTGATAACTACAATGAAGCACTTCAAGACAAAGATGCAGATTTTTAGCAAAGGGCTATGAGTTTAGAAATGGAATCTATATATTCCAATCAGGTCTAGGAACTTGTTAAACCACCTGAAGGGATAAAATTCATTGGATGCAAGTGGATCTACAAGAGAAAAATAGGAGCAGATGGGAAGATTGAAACCTTCAAAGCTAGAATTTTTTCTAAAGAGTTCACTCAGAAAAAAGAGATCAATTATGATAAAACTTTTTCGCCGGTAGCCATGCTTAAGCCTATTCGGATTTTCTTATCCATTGCTGTTCATTTTAATTACAAAATCTGACAAATGGATGTCAAGACAGCTTTCCTTAATGAAAGTCTTGACGAGTGTATCTATATGATACAACTAGACGGATTCATTAATGAAAGTCTTGACGAGTGTATCTATAGAAACACATGTTTTGTAAGCTTAAGAGATCTACTTATGGACTTAAGCAGGCATCGAGATCTTGGAACACTCGATTTGCTCAAGCCATAAAATCTTATGATTTTAATCAGAGTCCAGATGAGTCCTCTGTGTATAAAAAACGTGACAGAAGTGTGGTGATTTTTCTAGTATTTTATGTAGACGATATGTTGCTCATCAAAAACGATGTGGGGCATTAACTACGATTAAAGAATGGTTATCTGGGTAGTTTGATATGAAGGACTTCGGAGAAGTCAGTTACATCATTGGGATCAAGCTTATGTGAGATCAAAAACAAAAGATTTTGGACTTATCACAAGCAAACTATATTGATGATATCCTTGGTCGTTTTAGCATGCAGGATTCTAAGAAAGGGTTTCTCCTTTTCAGGCATGGAATTACTCTATCTAAGGATCAACGTCCTAAGACACCAGATGAGATAGAGAAGATGAAGGTGGTTCCTTATACTTCGACAGTAGAAAACCTCATGTATGCTATGCTTTGCGCTAGACCCAACATCAGATTTGTCGTTTGCATGGTTAGCAGATATCTGTCTAACCCAGGGCAGGACAATTGGACTATTGTAAAGAATATAATCAAGTACCTAAAAAGGACTAAAGATTATATATTGGTTCACTAGGTAGACAGTCAAGTACCGTTGGGGTACACAGACTCAAATTTTCAGTCTAACAAGAATTCTTGCAAGTCTACCTCAGGATATGTGTTTACCTTAAGAGGTGGAGCTATAAGTTGGAGGAGTATCAAGTAGTCTTGCATTACTAATTTCACCATGGAGACCAAGTACGTGGTAGCTTCTGAAGCAACCGCAGAGGCTGTTTGGCTCGAAAACTTCCTATTGGAACTAAAAGTGGTCCCTTTAATTTAGTCGGTTATTACACTTTATTGTGATAATAGAGGAGCGGTTGCAAACTCGGAGGAGCCAAGGATCCACAAGAAAGAAAAGCAAATTGAGCGTAAGAATCACCTGATACGAGAAATTATACAGAGATGTGATATTGTTGTGACCAAGATTGCACCAAGAGACAACCTTGCAGATCGTTTTACAAAGAGCTTACCAGTTAAGACTTTTGATAGTCATGTAGAGGGCATGGGAGTCAGATGTATGGCAGCATAGTTTTGAATATAAGTTGGAGATTGTTAAGGTTGGTATACTGAAAATCATGTTTTTGTATTTAATTTTTATTTTAATAAAATTAATTTTTCCTTTTATGAGAATCTTTATGAGCAATATATGTATATCATTTCTTTAATTTTATGTATGAATATCCTTTATTCTGTATAATATTTAATCTGATGTGTAGAGTACGGCTTGCACACAGAAGATCAGATTTTAGGTTCTTACAGAATATAAGTTTTATGTTCACAGTTTAGATGGAAATGGACATACCATCGGTTCGACTGTAGCTCAGAGTTTTAGTAGGCCTGTCTTGGTTATGTGGAACAGATAATAGCGTCGTCTATTATTTTGACTCTCTGTTCTAGTGCACATTGTGTGTGTTGAACATGACACATTGAGGTAATTAATTTTATACTGACTATAGAAATTAATTCACACCCCAAGATTATTATGAACAATACTTATGCTCTTAATCCTGAAATAATTATTGATTTATGTATTTTTAATATTTGTTGTTTTAAATAATTAGAGGGTACGATCATATATGGGTCTATATTTTCGGTGAGTTAGATAGATGTATTATTTATATGGTGAATATTAATTTTTAAAGGAATCTACGTCTCGAATGATCGAGATTAATGATACTCCCTTAAGGAAGCTTATAAGTTTTGACTGGGCCAAACCCTGCAGGTGGATTTGATTATCTAGTGGTCAAATAAGTTAAGCTGAAGGGCTTAAGGAATTTCAAGATGCCGATTAAATTAAATTGTCAGTAATTAAATTTAATTGGCAGTTATCGAGAGTCTTAACGTGGGGAGAAATGTTAATCATTTAATAACAAGAGCTCAATGTAAGATAGTCTTGAGATTGTGGGTCAGAGTCCAATTATAGTTCTTTAATGGTGTGAATTATAATTTAGTGTTTTATAAAAATTGCAGAAACTGCTGCTAGTTTTTTATAATTGCAGATACTGCTATGAGGTTTTCTTAATTGCGAAATCTACTGATACATGTCTGTGTTCCACTAGAAGTTGACTCATAATTACTTCACGGGTCCCTGTTGTAGCCCTATAAATATGCGGGTAGGCTAAACTAGTTTCATAATTTGTCTTTAAGACTAAATCTGTCCAGGTTCTGCCGGTACAAGTTCTCGGAGGATTATAACCCACACTATATCCGAAAATCGCATAAGAAAATAAGTAGAAGGTTTGACGAGAGTTTCAACTCAGAATCAAAAACATAGTTGAAGATTTGGCCGGTAAAAGGTATTCTTCTAAATTAACTGTGGTTGCATAGGTTTTCATTTTGATCATTCGTCATCAAAAGTTTTATCTGGAGCCCATTTTGACGTTTGCCTGTCCAGTTAATTTTTAACTGAAAATCGTTTGCAAAACCAATGATTTTGGTAGTTTTGCCTCCAACAGTCTCTGCTCTACCGAGGCCGCTTGGAGGGATTATTTGAGTTCTCTGACTGGGGAGGACATCTCCTGGTTATGCCCCTGGCTGAAGATAACTTTCATGACAACTGCAACTGTGGGTTACTTGAGGGTTCTATTGGTCGGCTTGTAGATGGCCACTTTCTATCATCCATTTGACATCCTTCGTCAGTTCGGGTACACTCAGGTTAGACTTGACACTACCGTGAGCCATTTTTACAGTTCTGCACACTGGGCCTCTTTCTTAAGTTAGTACCAGCGGGCTTGGTCTTCTCGACTGAGGGTGCCAGTTGGTAGAGAGTTTGATAGCGGGCTTTCTGAGGACTATAAGGCATGGCTCGGGACAAAGCTAGGGCGCAGTGTATGACAGGGAGGAGATGCAAAGAGGAGAAGGAATTGACTTTGTTTCGTTATACCCCAATATTTTGCTTGTTTCTTTGTAGCTTTTTAAGATGAGGATTTGCGAGCCTCTTTTGTTTTCAAAATCAAGATTGAATTAGTAAAAATTCTTAATGAAAACTTCTCCACTTTTAGTTCTAGTGATCTTCAAAACTCCTCTTTAGATTTTCGCTTTTGCAATATAATTAATTTATTAGAAAAACTTAAAGTAAGTTTTTGAATTAGTTTACTACTTCAAACATGGTTACAAAAATGGAATTTCAAACAAAAGTTTTGGCCGAACTTCTGACAAAAGCTGCCTACGTATCCCGAAGAAGGGAATAAGGCCATAACTTAGTTTAAGGCTCAGGTTACACTCGAGTTTTGACGTTCTCCTTTTTGTAGGTTTTCTCTCAAGAATAGAATCTTTTAAACTAGTATGAGTTGATGGGTGTAGAGAAGACATTCCCGTCCAAATCCATAAGAAAAGCGGCACCTCCTGACGTCAGGGTTTTGATAAGATAAGGTTCAGCCCAATTAGGTTTAAATTTGCCCCCGAGATTAGAGACTGGAGCTCTGATCTTTTTGAGGATCAAGTTACCTTCTTTCAAGTTCTAAGACTTGACCTTTTTGTTAAATGCTCGAGCTATTCTTCTTTGATATCCTTCGATGTGAAACAACACCCTAAGCCTCCTTTCGTCAAACAAGAATAGTTCTTCAATTATTTTCCTCTGCCATTTTGACTCGGGTATACTACTTTCAGCCATTATCCCCAAAGACGTAATTTCCAACTCTATAGGTAGGACTGCTTACATTTCATAAACCAATGCATATGGTGTCGCTCCGGTAGAAGTCCTAATCGATGTTCGGTACCCCCATAGTGCAAATGGCATCCTTTTCGGCCAATCCTTACTTCCCTCTATCATCTTTTGTAGAATCTTCTTCACATTCTTGTTAGCGGCTTACACGGCTCCATTGGTTTGTCGTCTATACGGAGAAGACTTATGACTCACAATTCGATAGTCTTCTAAAAGATCTAAAACCTCTCATTGGAAATAAAACCCATTATTGGAAATTATCTCGTGTGGAACCTCGTATCGACAGATAAGATTCTCCTTGGTGAACTTAGCTACTTGGGAGGCCTTCAAAACATAGTTAGAGGCAGCTTCGACCCACTTTGTGAAGTAGTCAATTGCTACGAGAATAAACTCATGTACATTTGATCCCTTAGGTGTGATCTTTCCTATCACGTTGATTCCCCAAACTGAGAATGGCCAAGGTGATGTCATGTTATAAAGCTAGGACGGTGGTACATGCGTGAGATTCGCGTGAACTTGGCATTTCCAACATCTTTGAATAAACTAGTGGCAATCCATCTCCATTGTCATCCAAAAGTACCCTTGGCGTAGGATCTTAGCCAGCATCATTCCATTCATGTGAAGCCCGCAAACTCCTCTGTGGACCTCTCTCATCAATTCATGCCCTTTCTCCGTGTTAACACAAAGTTTATTAACCCCTAGATATCCTCTCTTGTACAGTCCTTCTCCATAGATCAAAAACTGTGCGGTGAGTCTTCTGATGGCTCTTCGGTCCTTCTTACTAGTTCGACTAGGATATTCACCTTTCTTAATGAAATTTTAGATGTCGTGATACCTTCATCAGTGACTTCTTGGATAGCGGCAATATCACTAATTGCGGGTGTATCCCTTTGCTAAATCTCCAAGGGTCTCATCCTCATTTCGGGTGGTACGTCTATCATTGATGCCAGGTTAGCCAGGACATCGGCGAACTTATTCTGCAATCTTGGGACGTGGGTAAATACCACACTTTCAAAGCAGGGGATCATTATCTCAAGCTCCCGGTGATACTAGATCAGCCTTTCTTCTTTAACCTTCCATTCACCTTTTGCTTTGGAGACAACGAAAGCCGAGTCCCCTATGACTTTTAACTTCCATACCTCTTGTTCTAAGGCTGCTTCCAATCCGGCTAGGCAAGCTTCGTACTCAACCTGATTATTAGTAACCTCAAAACTCAACTTATAAGCCAAAGGGATATACGAATCATCAGAAGTGATGAGGAGTATCCCTATTCCGTATCCATATTGGTTCGAAGCTCTGTCAAAATACAAGGTCCATAGATCCTTGTCTATTTTCAACACTTGCTCGTCGGGAAACTCAATTTCGGGTTCTTCTCCTTCAATAAGATGATTGGCCAAAAATTCTGCGATGGTTCTCCCTTTTATTGATTTTCTTGTGATGTACTGCAAGTCGAATTCAACTAGCATTAGCAATCAACAGGCCAACTATGCTATCAATGCAAGCTTTTCAAAGAGGTATTTGAGCGGGTCCATTCTTGAGATTAAAACGACTCGCTTTGCTAGCATGTAATGGCATAACTTCCTAGATGCCCAAACTAGTGTCCAACAAGTCTTCTCTAAAGGCATATACCGACATTCGCATTCTGTCATCTTCTTGCTTAAGTAGTAAACAACTCTTTCTACCTTAGCTTCATCTTCTTGAGCGAGCATACACCCAGTAGACACCCCAATCTGACCAAGCCAAATTTTAGGCACCCGCCTCGAATGCGCCCTAATGACAAAAGAATGAGAAATAAGCTCGGAGATCCTCCTAAGCAAGCAAAAACACAAAAACCATCAAACAGCCCAAGCAATGACCTTCATTTCTAACGGCCGCCACATTTTGATGTTGGTTGCAACTTTTTATGTAACGGCCGTTACTTTTTATGTAACGGCCATGACATTTCGATTCTAAATGCAACATTTGGCTACCAGAAATGTAGCAGCCTGTTCTGTAAAAAGCATAAAGGTTACGACCTGAACTATTAAGAAGCAAAAACGTAATAGCCGTTACTATTACCACTTTTAGGACAGGTGGCAGCATCCCAGTGGGGGTCTATCTTGCCTGTTTTGCCTATAAATAGATGCCATTTCCAAGCCAAAACAAGAGAGAGTAGTTCCAGAGCACCCTTACTCTGCCAAAATCCATTCTCACACAATATCCTATACTTCTTAAGGCATTTTTGTGTTCTTACTTGCCTTTTTGGAGTACCCAGAGCTTGTATTAGATTAGAGGCATCGCATCTTCATCACGAGGGACCATTCGAGGTGGTTATACACATGAGGTAACCATAGGAACCACGACTTTTCTCTGAACCCTCATTTCCTTCCTCCGAGGGTGTCGTGGGTGAGGTTTTCTTCGTTTTATTGATTAGTTAGCATCCTTTTCCATACAAGTGTTGTTTATTCTAGTTTTTCTCCTTGCTAACAGTATTCTCGTAACTTTATATCTCTATATTCATTACTATTCTCATTTCGTTTCGAAATCCACAAGCACACTAAGCACATTTGAAGTTCTCTGAGGTTCACAAAATCTCATGGCCGTGACTTTTAATGACACAGCTATGTGGTTTCTTAAACCAATATTAACGGATGCGAGGAATAATCCTAGTCGCCATCTTTTTGATCAAAAATAGTACCGACCGTGAAGTTTAATACCGAGCCATTATTTTCAGACCTATAAAAGGTATGGCCGTGTGGTTTATTTATCCAGGCTGTAACACACCATTTAGGCTGAAGATGTAAGAAAAATGCTTTCAAAACCTTCTCTTGTCTATTCATGCCAAGCTCCATTTTCTTTTGTACTTTTTTGTTTTGTTTCTTCCCTTATGTAGCTTAGCTTGTTCTTTTAATTGCTGATAATCAATAGATCTAGCTCGAAATAGATGAGTTATGGTGTTCGTGTTTCGTGCCTTCATTTTTCATGTATTCTGTTGACATGCAAAACGACGGCCGCAACCTCTTTATGTCACGGCTGTGAGTTTTGTGAGTCCAATAGTGCAGGCTACGCGATGGTTACAAATATCGCTAGTTTTGTTTCCATGATTGTCACGGCTGTCACATTTATTTGGCTACAGTTGTAAGGTTTTGTGAGGCCAGTACATGGGAAATGTGTTTATTGTGCCCTATTACTCATTTTTGATATTATGTATACTCTCTTTTGAGTTATTATTTGTACAGAGGAAAATGGATGGTGGACTTGGTGTAAGATTCATAGGTTATGGCCTCCATCCTACTTATCCTACATGTTTGGGCACCTTTTTTGGTCCTCGCTTCACTTCCATTCCCTTTTGGAACCATGAAAACTACTGCCGCGACTTTATTTTGTCATGGTCGTGAAGTTTATTTATCCTTTTTGTCGCGATAACTCTATATTTAGCACGACCACCACCCGTGTGACCTTTTATGTCACGATCGCGAGATTTCTTGCTATGGCCGTGTGCTTTATGCATATCCAGTAGCTTGAAACAGTATTCTAATCTTTTCTATTTTGTTTTGTATAGCCTGTTTATAGCATGCTAGAAACTAAAACTTTGATGCATGTCCCTTAGGCCTTTATTTGTTTATTTTCCTGCTCGCTTGCATATTTTTCGCTTTTCTTTGCTCAAACAATACGTGTGACATATCTAGAAATAATATACAAATCGCATGACCCTGAGAAGCATAGTTAGGTTTTGTTTTCTTGTTTGCTTTGTTTGAACTCTCTTTAACCTCCCATTCTGTATATGTTACCTTTAAAAAAGTTTATAATAAGAACCAAAATTGACAAAGTAGAGGCCAACCTCATGGTTGGAAAAGAATGGTGCCTAACACTTTCCCTTCTCGTACCTTAGCCCTCGAACCCTCTTTTTCTCTGGCAACTCTATTTTGTTTTACAAATGCGTTCGGATATCTTAGATTGCCTATTTTATTAGAAAATGGGTATTTTTTCAAAAATGATGGATATCTGAAGCATTTCCCCATCCCAATCTTCCCTGAAAATGCCCGTAGTGTTTCTGGCGACTCCGCTGGGGAATGGTTTTTCAAACAATAAATTAACTTGAAATGTCAATGGTTCTTATTATAAATTTTTTCATCGGTATTCGCATCTGCATTTGCATTTTTGTGTGTGTGATTCGCTAACCCCCGCTCGGCCTACCAGATACCTCGGTCAGTTTATTGTGTTGGGGCTATGTTGAGGAAGCTGGCATGCTTTCTGGCCACATGCTTCCATAGATGTGGCAAAAAGAGTTATTGCGTACCGTTTGACTATGTCTTGCACCATTCTTGGCATTGGGAGGTATATTTTTAACTCTATTTAGAAGGTACACTAAGTGAAGACCTACCAGCCTTTTTATAAGCATATAGCTTCTTAGAACCCTTCTTTAGGATCAATAAATCTTTTAGGGTTATGTGATTTTCTTTTTATGAATGCTTTTGTTTGTATAGTAGCACCCCAATTAGGGCTAGTCTTCGTTTTCCCGATCCGTCTACGAGGGAGAGCTATTTTGAGTTTACGTGAGAGTTTGCCGATTCATATAAGTCCATTTTTGAGAGTGAGTTGTTTTGAGTCTAGGCCTAGCTGATGAGTTTTCCAGTTTGTGTAAGCTCTTTTAGTTCAGAGACCCGTGATCATAGCTTCAGATAGAGAAGAACCTATACGCACTTGGGCCCGATCTCCGAGAGGAAGACTCAAATGTATTAGCCAATTGAGATTGTCGGTGGCAGACCCAAAATTGACCATTGCCGACATGATGAGGGTAATTCTAAAATTGCAGTGGACAGTTGAAGGGGTTAGTACTGCTATGACAAACCAAGCTAGGCTTCAGACACAGTGTCAGACTTACATTCAGGCCTTACAGACTCAAGTCGTGGAGCCTAATGTGGTTGCTCCAATTGGTCAAGAGGACGGAGTAGGAAATGATATTTGGGATGACAATGTAGGACCCGAGAGAGTTCAGCAAGTAGTTGCTACACAGCCTGTTCGACCTGGGATCTCGAAAATCCTGGCCACAAAAGAATCAATCTTGTTTGATAAGGTTGATAAGTTGGAGAAGATTTTGAGGAAAGCCCGAGGTGTCGAAGATTATATGTTTGATGTCGAGAGATTTTCTCTTCCCCGATGCTAAACTTCCTAAAAAATTCAAGATCCCTGATATGGAGAAATTTGATGGATCAAGGGATCCGAGGATTCATCTCAGAATGCACGTGGAAACTTTGTCACCGATGATATTAGTGACCAATTGAAAGCCTAGATTTTTTAACGATCTTTGTCAGGAGTCGCTCAAAAATATGTTCTGTCCTTAGATGCTGCCAAGACGAGAACATGGAAGGACATTACTATTGCATTTGTCAATCAGTACAACTATAACATTTAGCTCGAGACCACCCGGCAAGAAGCTAAAAAATATTTTGTGGAATTCCTGACTCGATGGAGGGCTAAAGTAGCTAAGATGATGAGTCGACCCACTGAGAAAGAATAAGTAAGAATGGTGGTGAAGAACCTACAACTGTAATTCTGCAAGTATCTGATCACACAGCTATTGATGACATTTGAGCACATTTTTTATGCAGGGATACAGATAGAGGATGCTCTACAGTCTGAGGTTATTGAAAAGGGAGAACCGAGTCAAAAAATGGTTCAAAAATCGTATGTCGATAATCAGAATAACGTCGCCAATGCAGTGAGCCGAAATTACGAAGGATAAGATGTACTGGAATGGCACTCGGTAGTCAAAGGATCACATGACCATAGAGGCCCGTAGGAGCCTTGAGGCCTTCCCCCATCTTATGGTTACGAAGACCCATTGAATGAAGCATCATTGCCATAACTTTTTGAGTTAGAGGCCGCAATCAGCGAAGAGTCCAAATGGTTTTCACAAAATATAATGGGGATCGAGGAAGACTTCAGGGGAAATGAAGGAAACAGTGAATAGACAGATAATTTTTGGGCCTTTAGAGAGAAAGGAGGCCCGGTGGCCGAAATTTGGGAAGTAGTTGACCAGTTTGAAGGGCTATGGGAGCCTGAAGAACAAATAGAACACCTGACAAGGAGTGGAAGACACTTTAAACCCGCACAACTAGAGAAGGGGCAACTAAGTCGAGGCACATAAGAGCCAAGGAAATAGGCAGAGAGAACAAAGAGACAAAATAGTGAAGAGGAAGATGTAGTTCTAAAGCAGCTTAAAAAGACACAATCCAATGTAAGCATTTCGGGGTTGCTAGTGGCATCCCACAAACACTGATAGGCTATCCTAAAAGCCTTGAACAATGAGGACATATCGATTGATGTCTCTCTTGATTAGCTGGTGGGAATGCTTGTACCCAAAAAATAGTCCAATATTATTGCCTTCAGTGACAGGAATTTTCTAGCAGAAGGGTTATCCCACAATAAGCCGTTACATCTAACCATCAAATGTCTGGAAAAATGGGTACCAATTGTTTTGGTCGACAACGACTCCACCCTCAATGTATGCCTGCTGTGAACTGCTTACTGCCTCGGATTGAAGATGCAAGACATCAAGTCGAGTGCACAAGGGGTACAAGCATACGATAACACGCGATGAGATGTCTTGGGATTGGTGACTTTCTCTATAATAGTGGGAGCCTTGAAAAGTGAAGTAGAATTTCATGTTCTTGATGTGCCAGTGTCATTTGACCTACTACTAGGAAGACCATGGCAACATGACCCATTGATTAGAGCCATTTTGTCCACCCTCCACCAAAAGATGAAATTGATTAAAGATGGAGTAATTATCACTATAACGGGTGAAACTAGCTTGCCAGCTTCACTCAGTGATGCTACCCTGCTTCTTGAGATCCAATACGGGGAGGAGAATTTCTTGTTGAACGGATTCAATTTTGATGAAAATAAGGCCATACAAGTTCTAATGAATGATGAGGGGAGTTATATTGACCCAAAGGTCATAGCCATGGTGAAGAAAATGTCCTACTTTCCAAGCTTGGGATTAGGAAAGCATCTGCAAGGGATCTCGGAGCCAATCCCCGTAAATCACAATCACCTTGGATACTGACTAGGATACAAGCCAAAATTGGAAGAGACAAACATAGGAAATTACGAACCAACGTTGAATGGACGTTTCATCAAGGAAGGGGACGATTTCCCTTATTATGGGTTCCCGAAACCATAGATTGAAGGGAAGACTAACAAGAAATTACCAAGATTAGAGATCTTTTTAAGCCATTAGCTATCTGATAGTGATGAAGAAGTCGAGATTTGGCATATGGGTTTCGCCGAAAAGACATAGGTTGATTGGACAGATCTTTGTGAAGAAGGAGGTTCAGAGTCTTTCTTCAATGAAGAGATGGTCCAAGTGCGTATAGGCAATGATGACAAAGACAAGGACGTGCTGATGATGGGAGCTGACGCACCTGCAGATCACACTTCACTTGTCATGGATGCAACTAAAATGAAAAAGAGTCAGTCTTTTGAGTCTTTTATTATGCATAATGTAATAAGTGAGTTGGAGTCGGAGTCTTTTGAGTCTGCTTGTATCAGGTTAGTTAGTGCTGAGTCTGCCGGGAATGCATCTGTTGGCATCCCGAGCCCGTTCTATCTTGAGTCTCAAGATATAACCCCTTTTGAAATAGATGAAATGAAATTAGACTTTGCTTACTTTTTTGTGTCTCAAATATTTTATCTTGATTTCGAAGATTTTAATGAATTCGAGGAGGATATCCCTCAAGAATTAAAATTTTTAATCGAAAAGGAAGAAGAAATGCGAGCTAAACTTGTAACTGAAGAAACAATTTCGATAAATCTTAATAATGAAAATAATCCACAAATGGTTCAGATTGGTTCCACTCTATCTTTAGAGTAACGTGAATAACTAATCTTTTTATTAAAAGAATTTAAAGATGTTTTTGCATAGTCCTACGAATACATGCTTGGCATAGATCCCGACATTGTACAGCACCAAATCCCCTTGTATCCCAATGCCAAACCCGTTAAGCAAAAGCTAAGGAGAATTAGGCCAGGTTGGGCGCTCAAGATTAAGGAAGAAGTTACCAAACAATTAGATGCCGAATTTCTAACCATTACAAAGTATCCGAAGTGGGTTGAAAATATTTTCCCTGTGCCGAAGAAAGATAGGAAGATCCGGGTATGTGTCGACTTCAGAGACCTCAACAAGGCTAGTCCCAAGGATGACTTTCCTCTTCCCCATATAGATGTTTTGGTAGACAATACCGCCAAGAATGAGCTCTTGTCTTTCATGGATGGCTTCTCGGGGTATAACCAGATTCTGATGGATTCAGCGGACCAAGAGAAAACTACCTTCACAATACCTTGGGGTACCTATTGTTATAAGGTCATGCCATTTGGATTAAAAAATGTGAGAGCAACCTATCAAAGGGTTGCAACAGCATCGCTGCACGACATAACACACAAAGAGGTAGAAGTATATGTGGACAATATGATTGTGAAATCCAAAACCCAAGAGAGACACGTTGTTGCACTAAGAAAATTCTTCGAGCAGATCAGAAAGTACAAAATGCATTTGAATCCTCACAAGTGTGCCTTTAGAGTCACTCCAGGCAAGATGCTCAGATTCATGATTACGCAGCAAGGTATAGAGGTAGACCCTTCAAAGATCAAGGCCATTCTCGAAATGCCTCCCCTAAAGACCGAGAAGGACTTAAGGAGTTTCTTGGGAAAGGTGTAGTTTATCAGCCGATTCATCGCCAAGATAACCACTACTTGTGAACCCTTATTCCAATTCTTAAAGAAAGAGACCAAGTTTCAGTGGGATCACCAGTGTCAGGAAGCTTTCAAAGCCGTACGGAAGTATCTGTAAAACCCCCAAATTTTGTCACCACCAGAACCCAACAATCCTTTGATACTATACCTATTAGTGACTGATTCAGCAATGGGATGTATACTTGCACAGGAAGATGAAGCTAAGGTAGAAAGTGCTGTCTAGTACTTGAGTAAGAAGATGACCAAATGTGAACGACGGTATACCCCTTTGGAAAGGACTTACTGGCTGCTAGTCTGGGCATCCAGAAAGTTACGCCACTACATGTTGGCATACTTGTCATTCTAATCTCAAAGATAGATCTGCTCAAATAGCTCTTTAAAAATCCAGCATTAACAGGAAAGTTAGCTCGGTAGTTTCTAATGCTATGCAAGTTCGATTTGTAGTATGTCACGAGGAAATCAGTAAAAGGGAGAGCCATTGCTGAGTTCTTAGCCAATCATCCTATTAACGGAAAAGAAGAGCCTGAATTTGAGTTTCCTGATGAGCAGGTGCTGAAAGTTGAGCAGGATCAATGAACCCTCTATTTCGATGGAGCCTCAAGCCAATACGGTTATGGGATAGGGATACTCCTTGTTACCCCCAATGATTCTCGTATCCCTTTGGCTTTTAAGTTGAATTTTGAGGTTACTAATAATCAGGCTGAGTACGATACTTGCTTAGCTGGATTAGAAGCCGCTTCAGAACTAGAGGCAAGGAAATTGGAGGTCATGGGAGACTTGGCTCTGGCAGTATCCCAGGCAAAGGGAGAGTGGAAGGTTAAAGAAGAAAAGCCGGTTCGGTATCATCGAGAACTCGAGCTAATGATCTCCTGCTTAGAAAGCGTAATATTCATTCATGTGCCAAGATTGCATAACAAATTCGCCGATGCCTTAGCTACTCTAGCATCAATGATAGATATGCCATATGTAATAAGAATGAGGCCCTTGAAAATTCAACAAAAGGATGTACCTGCAATCAACAACGTTGCTATGACCCAAGAAACCAATGATGGGTTACCATGGTATCACGACATCCAGGAATTCATATGGCATATTCGAGCCGAGCCAGTAAGAAAGACCAGAGAGCTATCAAGAGACTCGTAGCACAGTTCATAATATGTGGGGAAAAACTGTACAAGAGAGAATATCTGGAAGTTAATAAACTCTGTGTTAACACAAAAGAAGGACACGGGGTGATGAGAGAAATTCATAGAGGAGTTTGCAGACCTCACATGAACGGGATGATACTGGCTAAAAAGATCTAGTGCGAAGGATATTTCTGGATGACTATGGAAGCAGATTGCCATCAGTTTGTTCGGAGATGCCAAAAATGTCAAATCCACGCAAATTTCATGCACATACCACCATCTCAGCTGTATAACATGACCTCACCTGGCCGTTCTCAGTTTGGGGAATCAACGTCATCAGGAAGGTTACACCTAAGGCATCGAATGGACACGAGTTTATCATCGTGGCAATTGATTACTTTACAAAGTAGGTCGAAGTTGCCTCTTTCTCAGTCCTAAAAGCTACCCAAGTAGCTAAGTTCATCAAGGAGAATCTCATTTGCCGGTACAGAGTCCCGCACGAGATAATTTCTGACAACGGTTCCCACTTTTTGGGAGGAGTTTTGGATCTAATAGAGGAATATCGGATTGTTAGTCACAAATCCTCACCATACAAACCACAAACTAATGGGGCTATGGAAGCTGCGAATAAGAATGTGAAGAAAATCATTCAAAAAATGATATAGGGAAGTAGAGACTGGCTAGAAAAGCTACCATTTGTGCTTTGAGGATATCGGACATCGATTAGAACTTCTATTAGAGCAATGCCCTATGCTTTGGCTTGCGAAATGGAAGCAGTCCTACCTATTGAATTGGAATTCCTGTCTTTGAGAATAATGGCTGAGAGTGGAACTCCCGAAACAGAATGATAGAGGAACAGATTCGAAGAATTACTCTTGTTTGATGAAAGGAGACTCAAAGCGTTGTTTCATGTTCAGGGATATCAGAGGAGGATAGCTCGAGCGTTTTACAAGAAGGTTAAGTCCCGAAACTTAAAGGAAGGTGATTTAGTCCTCAAAGAGATCAGAGCTCCGATTTTCGACCCTAGGGGCATGCTCAAATCCAATTGGTCCGGATCCTATCTTATTAAAAACCTCATGTCAGGAGGTGCTACAATTCTGATGAACTTAGACGGAAATGTTTTCTCTACACCTATCAATTAAGACCAGCTTAAAAGATTTTACCCCAAAGGGAAAAGCCCCCAAAAGGAGAGCCTCAATACCCTAGTGTTACTTGCGCCTCGAACTACGTTATGGTTTGATTTCCTTCTTCGGGATACGTAAGCAGCTTTTGTCAGAAGTTCATCCCAAACCTTTGCTCAGAATTCCCTATTTGTAATTGTGTTTTGAGTAGTCGGTCAATGCAAAAGCTTGTTTTAAATTTCGCTAGTAAAGTGATTATGTTGCCAGAGTAAAGTAAAAAAAAAAAAGGCCATCGCAAACTAAAAGTGGATAAATTTTCATTAATAAGTTCATCGACACAGATTTCCAAAGATATAAGAGAGGCTCGCAAATCCTCATCCTAAAAAGCTAAAAAGGAAAGCAAACATAAAAATTAAGACATAGCAAAAGGAGTCAAGTCCTCTTTCTCTTTGCATCTCCTCCTTGTCCTGCCTCGCGCTTTATCTCTATCTCTATCTGTAGCTAAGCCCTATAAACCTCAGAAAGCCTGCTATCGAAGTCCCTGCCAACTAGTATTCTTAGTCGAGAAAACCAAGCCCACTGATATTGAGTCAAGAAAAGGGCCCAGTGAGGATGACTGTACAGATGGCTCATAGAAGTCCTGGGACAAATCTAGATACACCCAAACTGGCGAAGAATGCGATAAGAATGATAGAAGGTGGCCAGCTTCAATCCAACCAACAGGACCCCTGAGTGACCGGCAGTGGAAACAGTCATAGATTATATCTTCAGCCAGGGGCACAGCTAAGAGATGTCCTCCTCAGTCAAAGAACTCAGATAATCCTTCCAATCAGCTTCAGTGGAGCAAAGTCAGTAGACCTGACGGCGAATAAAGGACATAATGTTGTAGGTATCAGACACAAGTTTCTCCAGAAGATTCACCTTCTCCATCAACTAAACCTGAGAGCAAAAAAAAAAGGAGTGCTGAGTGGAAAAATTTGAAAGAAGTAAAGAAAAAGGAGAGCTGAGTAGAAAAATTCGAGAGAATACAAAAAAAAGAGAGATTAGTGAATACCCGCACCTAGAGTACACTACCAGCAAAATAACGAGCACCCCGAGCATGGACTTCATCAAGCCCCAGAAGCATCTCAGCCAGAATCAACAAGATAAGGTCCCAACCCTCATGAATCTGATAGGCCACATGCACTAAGGAAGAGCTAGCCTGCCCATCTGAATGTCCTAGAAGGAAACGACCCAAAACAAAATGCATAGAGCATACCTACGCTGAAGATGAAAAGGGAAGTCGCCAGGGCACCCCTGCGGCCCAAAGCGGTCTATGATCCAAGCCACATCGAGGCATCCATATGAGTAATCAAAGCAGCCTCACGACGAGAAAAACCATAAAGCTACATCAGCCTGCCTCCAGCACTCGAGAAAGGAGCAAGGATAATCACTTCATCGCAACCCGAGATTTCAAGGATAGCTGAGATATCCTCTACGGTTGGACATAACTCTTCAATACCAAAGCGAAAGACGTGCCCATCAGGATCCCACAGTTGGGCAGCCCCTCAAAGTAGATGTCAATCAACCCTCATGCTTTACAAGGAAAATAGTGCATCTAGGCCAAAGTTGAGGAAGGTCCTGCGCTCGACCGGAGAAAAGTTCCCCATCCAAGCCAATAATGAGTTGTTATAGGAGTGGGCCATGAAGAAAGCAAGGAAAATGCCAAGTATACATGACAGTAGGGTCTAAAGAAGTGTCACTCTTTTATAGAGTTGAAAAGGAGGGAAACCCAGAATCTGCCTGAAGTTTCGTGCCAAAAAAAGTTACTCACAGCTGTTACCTTATTTCTCATGGCCGCCTCTTTCTTTTCCCACGGTCGTCATATTATTTCTCCTAGAATTCGCATTCGTGACATTAAAACTACAGGTCATGAACTATTTTTCACACAAGTTCAGGTCGCCGATTTCAAAAGGCACAACCATGACTTCGTTGCTCATGGCTACCATTTTTTTATGCAGTAAATTTTGACAGACCCTCCTTGTTTTCCCAGCATACTGTAAAACGTCTCAGCGACGTGTAAGCAACTCACAACAAGGAAAAATAGTTCATTTCACAGAGTTCACAACTTATAAAAAACATGTCACGCATAATTACAAGTTGAACATTTGAGAAAAGTTTTTATAACATAAGAGATTCAAACATCCATGATAAGAAAAAATGTAATCTAAATGGCACAAAGGCCCAACCCATTAAAAGCAAAAGTAAAAAGTGTGTGTCGTGGCACGCAGGCTAAAAGTAGAACTAAAGCCACACAGGCCCCATCCATCGTACCTGTACAGTGTGGCGTGAACAGTATGTCAATGTGTATTCATGGGAGTATCAAGAGTCGTATATCAGTGTATATCAGAGCAGTAAAATAGTAAGCATCAAAACTAGTGCTTTTGTGCAGTGAGTCAGAATAGTGTATCGTGTGGTACAACAAGGTAGAATATCGGAATGAATCGAACGGGCACGCAGGCCCAAACAAAAATAGGCACGTAGGCCTCCGTATGAAGACAGAAGAAATAAAAAGTCATCAGAAAGAAAGTCACTCCCTCCGAGTTCGCTTTCTCAGAGCCACATAGCCGCCCTGGGAAGAATCCCCAGAAGATGACCCCGTCGAGCCTGTACCCGTTTGAACCGCATTAGAGATCTGAACTCTAAAAGAACTACCAGTGGTAGAAGTAGTAGCAGAAGTAGATGAGGAGGTCCGTCTTGAGCGTGCAGCTAGAACAGCAGGTGCAGTATGGCCACCCTGAGTCCTCGGACCTCCACCATGCCTGTGCTAAAAGAAGAAAAAGGACCATGTCAGCTAAGGTAGATAAGTATGAGCACAACGAAAAGGTGTAAGAATGTAAATGAGAGTTAAAAAGAACTGAGTACCGCAACAGGGCCACCCCGAGGAATAGGAGGCTCCAAGCCATGAGCCCAGAAGGCAGCATCTCAGCGGCGGACCAACACCCTCAACCTAGTGATCAGGCAAAGGGACAAGTCACACCACTCTCGGGGCATCTGCCAAAAGAAGAAATAAGTCAGTGGAATTAAGTGTCAAGATTAATTAGACATGGGAATCAGTTAGTTATGGGAATTAGTGCAGCCCAGTGATCATAGTCAGATACAAATAACAGTATTAAGATCAAAAGAAAGGATGTCATACCTACTCGGCGCCGGGGGGTAGGAGAATCTCTAGGGCCGCTGACTCGGGAACTCAGATTTTATGAAGGACCCCATCTACAAAGGTCTCCACTATCCATGAAAGCTCGGGATGGATGGGACCAGGAGCAGCAGGGAGAGGGGCTCATGGAATAACTCTAGGGCCCATGGCTGGCATTAGTGTGGCGGCATCAACTCCCACCATGGCATGAATGATCTCCGTAGTACAAAGGGACTCGATCTGGTGCATCTTGACTAGAGGAGCCCTCAAGATACGAAAATGGTCGTATCCCAAGGACTGTCGAATAACACGCTCACTAAGGTACCACTCGCAACAGAATGGTCCCTCAAATAAGACGTGGGTCTGGCTAGCCTCACGGCTCCGCATTAGGTCGACCCCTGCCCGCTCCTCCATGCCTGCCCAAATAGCCTAGTGGACCTGAAAAATGGAGAAACATGTTTGTGAGCAAAATTTACATAGCAGAAGTGTTAGTTTTAGGCAATCCAAGAAGGGGGTGAATTGGGTCTTAAAAAATTAATAACAACTTTTAAAACCTTTTTGAAAACCTTTTAATATTGCAAATAAATATAGCAAGATAATCAAAGATTAAAGTAATGCAAATATTAAAGAGGATAGGGATAGAGAGAATGAACCAGACATCAAGAATTTATAGTGGTTTGGTTTCTTCCAAGCCTACGTCCACTCCTCAAGTCTTCCTTTGAGAATTTTTACTATATAGAATGCTTCATGAGCGCATTCCAAGCCTTACAACCTCAAGACTTTACTTAAATATATCCACAAGGATACGAACCGTTGAAGTCTGCTGCAAATTTAAATTTTCATCGCAGGTGTCGACACATTTTCTTTAGGGTCAACACAAAATGTCTAAGGCAAGGATCTTCAAGTGATTAAGTCAACTCAATTCTTCTGAGGTGTCGACACAATTTCTGTAATCTTCCTCACCAACACAACATTGTCGACACATTTGTATATTGTGTCAACTCAATGGTTCTTTAGCATCCGGAAGAGGATAATTTGTGTCGACTCAAATCTTCTTGGTGTTAACACTAAAATTTTGCAGGAAGCCTTGGGAGATTTGTGTCGACTCATTTGGACATTGGTGTCGATACTAAAATTCTTCAGACAGGCTCGGAATATTTGTGTTGACTCTTCTTCAATTTATGTCGACACACCAAATTCTGCAGGTAGCCTCAGTACTTTTGTGTCGATTCATTTGGCATTTGTGTCGACTCAAAGTTTTGGATAACAAAAGTGAGGAACCACTTTTGTATCGACACAAATTCAATTTGTGTCGACTAATTTTGAGTGCAGAAAGCTTCGGCTTTTTTGTGTTGATACAAAATCCATTTGTGTCGACACTAACTTTCAATACCCGAGACATCTTCAACAGACTGTTATGGTGTCAAACCATTTGTTCAAAGGTGTTGACACATTTGATATCTTCAAGTATACTTTGTCTTAAAGTTTTGACTCAATTATCAATTGGATTCAACACAAAATATTCTCAAGAATACTTAGGTGTTTTAATCATTTTGAGAGATAAGTCATTTCTTTTGGCTAAATGTGTCAACTCATTTATTTAATATGTGTCAACACTTTCTTTTTAGAAAATATAAATATTATCCTTTTAAATTCATTTATTCTTAGAAAATAAATTATGAAAATTATCAAAATCAACATAAAAATCCCTTGGTCTAACAATCTCCCATTTTTTTATGATTATAACAATTTCAATACTTTCTAGAAAATATTTAAAAAGATTTTTCTACAAGGGTTCTTCCCTTATCGATATGCCTTAAACAGAATATGTATTCATCAGAGTTAGGCATACTTTAAATAGAGTAATATACATTTGTAAGATGATTTGTAAGTTTAATTCAGAAGCATTCTGAATTTATTAAAAATTTGTGCATCAAAGCAAATATATGCGAAGTGATTTTTCAAAATCCGACCATCAATCATAGATATATAAATAGGATTGGTTATACACAAACATATGTATATAAGCATTCATCCATAAAAGAAGTATGAAAAAGAGAATATGTTTTTCAACCATACAAACAACACAAAGCAACAGAAAAGAAAATAGAATGTATCTTTAACGGTTACATATTCTCCTTCCAAATTAAAAACTACTGAATGAAGTTTGTTATTGTTTTTCCTTCACCTTCACCTCACTTGACTACTTACCTTTCCTTTCTTTCTCTTTCCCCTTTTGGAATCATTTAAGGGTCAAAACTACTATTCATCCATGAACTTTTTGAATTTTTTCTTTTCTTCTGCCTTCTGACGTCTCTTAGAAGCCTTTTCTTAGGAGGATAGAGTGCGTTCATCCTTCTTCTCGGTAGCTTCCATGGCATCAAGAGTGGTAGCGATGGCCCAAGTTTACTTCGCGTTTGAGATGGGAAACTTTTTCTTCTTTTGATTCTTTAGCCTTAAAATGTTTGTTCCAGGCATCTTGTAACCATTTGAAATGGTCCTCAACTTTATGGGTGTTGTTGTGGACAGCCATAATGATGCCCTAATCATATTCCTTCCGCACTTGCTGCAGAATAGCTTTATTGCAATTGACAATGGACACAAGGCTGTCATCCGTTGTCTTGTATAAAGCTCTGCCAGCATCAGTGGCATTTTCGACATCACGTCGGAGAGCACGATTTGTCTTATCAAGATGTTTCACTTTTTTAGACAGAGAAGAAATAGTGCTATCTAAATGAAACATGTCTTGATCGACTTTAGCTTGAAAGGAAGCCAAGGAAGAAGACAAAGAAGATGCAAAGCCATTGATCAAAGAAACAATTTTAGAGAAATCAACAGATGAAGAAGCTGAAGAAGTGGATGGGGCAGATCGAATATCAGAGTGGGTTGGAGGAGGAGGAACATGTGATGGAGTACCAGAGGGTTCAGGAATGTTAGGTCGAACAAGAGGAGTAGGAGAGTCAAAATCAACGTGAATTAGAGGGAATTCACGGGATGTAGACTGAGGGCGAGAAGCAGATGGTGTTCCACATCTGGTGGTCCAGACACCATCAACTTTTGAGATTTGCATATGCTTCAGAGTTGAAGCACCATACAAATCATGTTTTGAGAATGAAACCATCTTCTTAGTAGACAAGTCTAGGCCAAAGTGGTGAAAGACTCGAGTAAAAAACATAACATGTGGAAAAGAGGAATTTGACTTTCTATGAGATTACAACATGTCGGAAATAAATAAAAAACTAAGATCAAGATTTTTTTGTTCTAAGATGCATCACATGATAAAGACGTGCATATAAGTAACATCACCAAATTTGCCCATCTACAGAAGGAAAATATGGTTGACTATATGATGCAAAATTCGCATCTCAGGTTTGAGGGAATTTACTTCTAAGGGTTTTGAAGGGTATATCTCATTATTTTCAAAGATATTTCTAACGGCATCATGAAAAGAAAAACCGTCAATGTCTATGGGTTTCTTATTATAAGCCACAAAAATTTCACCCTTTGGTATGCAAAGAATTTCATTTAAGATTGAGGGGGTCAAGTGAATCTCAGTACTATTCACCCACACGGTGATGGTGGTGGTTGGAATCGAGGAGACGTGAATTTGAGTATAGAATAGTTTGACAAGTGTGAGATAGTGAAGTTCACGAATTTGTAGGAGTCTCTCCCACCTGAGACTCGAAAATAAATCCTTAAACTGCATTTCCATAGAATCAAAAAGGGCGAAATCGACACTATATAGAAAGGGGTCGACACTTTTTCTCGCAGTGTCTTTTCTATACAGTTTTGGGTCAACTCAGCGCATGTAAGTGTGTCAACACTTTTTCAAGTGGTGTCAACACTTTTCACACATCAATGAAGAATAACAAAAGCATTGAAATGCGTTAAAAAGACATGATTAGTATGGCATATTAATCATGAATTAAGAGCACACAACATATCAAGTTCTCTTCTAATATAGCATATTCTTTCTTCATTTAAGGGTTTTGTAAAAATGTCTGCTAGTTGGTAATCTATGCCTATGAATTTGAGTTCGATTTTACCTTTTTGAACATGATCTCGTATAAAATGATGTCTAATCTCAATATGCTTAGTTCTTGAGTGTTGTATTGGGTTCTTGGATATATTAATTACCCTTGTATTAGCACATTTTATAGGGATATGATCTAAACAAAAATCATAGTCCTTTAATTGTTGTTTCATCCAAAGAACTTGTGCACAACAGCTTCTAGCTGATATGTACTCAGCCTCGGCTGTCGACAAGGCTACTAAGTTCTGTTTTATTGCTAAACCAAGAGATTAGTGAGTGTCCTAGGAATTGACAAGTTCCACTTGTACTTTTTATATATACTTTACATCCTGCAAAATCAACATCTGAATAGCTAAATAACTCAAAGGCTATTCCTCTAAGATAGAATAATCCTAGATTTTGTGTACTTAAGATGTATCTAAAGATGCACTTAACAGTAGTCACATGAGATTCTTTAGGATTTGATTAAAATCTTGCACACATATATACATTGAACATTATATCAGGACGGCTAACAGTAAAATATAATAGAGATCCAATCATACCTCTATATCGCATTTCATCTACTGCTATACCATCTTCATCCTTGTCAAGCTTTGTTGTAGGATACATTGGAGTTCCCATAGGTTTGCTTTCAGCATGTCAAATCTCTTCAATATGTCCCATGTGTACATAACTAGATTGATGTAGATTCCTTCTTGAGTTTGTTTGATTTGTAGTCCAAGGAAGTAGTTGACCTCACTCATCATGCTCATCTCGAATTCTTCCTGCATACACTTAGCTAAATCCTTGCAAAGAAATTCGTTATTTGAACCAAAAATAATGTCGTCTACATAAATTTGGACAACTAGCATTTCATTTCCTTGAGACTTGATGAAATGAGTGGTATCAATTTTTTCTCTTGAAAACTCATTTTTAATCAATAATTTGCTTAGCCTTTCATACCATGCTCTAAGTGCTTGCTTTAAACCATAAAAAGCCTTTAAGTTTGTAAACATGATTTAGAAAATCTAGATTTTCAAAGTTAGGAGGTTGTTTCACAAAAATTTCCTTCAAGATAAAACCATTTAAAAAGACACTTTTGACATCTATTTGATAGAGTTTGAAGTTTTTAAAGCATAAAAAAGTAAGTAGCATCCTAATGGCTTCAAACCTAGCCACAAGAGCAAAAGTCTCATCAAAATCGATGCATTTTTCTTGATTGTAAGCTTAGGCTACCAATCGATCTTTGTTCCTAAGAACTACTCCATTCTCATCCATTTTGTTTCTAAAAATCTATTTTGTACCGATGATAGAGTAATCCTTAGGTCTTAGGGACTAAAGTCCAAACCTTGTTTCTTTCAAATTGATTATGCTCTTCTTGCATAGCCAAGGTCCATAACTCATTGTTTTCGGCTTCCCTAAAATGTTTTGATTCAATCTGGAGACCAAATGCTAAATTACCACAAACATTATGTAGAGAAGATCGAGTTTTGATACCTTGCGATGGATCACCAATGATAAGATCTTTTGGGTGACCATGAGCATACCTTCATTCCTTAGGAAAATTTGAATTTTTAGGATTTGAAGATCCAGCAGCCTGTTAACTTCAATTTGTTTAGGATTTGAAGCTTCCTCTTAATTTGGTTCTTTTTTTTCTTTAATGAAGATATCTTCAACACCTTTTTCTATGTCAACTAAGTTATCTTCATAAAAATTCTTTGAAGATCTGAGATTAGTTTCATAAAAAACAACATGTATAGATTCTTCAACAATTAGGATCATTTTGTTGAAAACTCTATATGCTTTGCTAGATAAAGAATATCCTAAGAAAATACCTTAATCAAATTTTGCGTCGAACTTACCAAAAAGTTCTTTGATGTTGTTTAAAATAAAACATTTGCACCCAAAGGCACGAAAATAGCTGATGTTAGATTTTCTTCTATTCTATAGCTCATATGGGATTTTCTTGAGAGAAGCTCGTATCATAGTTTTGTTTATGATAAAACAAGCGGTACTGATAGCCCCGGCTCAAAAGTATCGTGGTAAGTTATTTTCACAGAGCTTAGTTCTAGTCATTTCTTCCAATGTCCTATTCTTTCTCTCAACAACTCTATTTTGTTGAGGGATTCTAGGAGTAGAGAACTTATGGTTAATCCCATTTTCATTACAAAATTTTTCAAAGTTTTTGTTTTCAAATTTTCTACCATGATCACTTTGGATACTTATGATTTAAAAATCTTTTTCATTTTGAACTTTCCGAGACAGTTTTACAAAAGAGATAAAGGCTTCATCCTTATGAGCTAAGAATAGCACCCAAGTGTATCTAGAAAAGGCATCAACAATAACAAAAGTATGCCTCTTACCTCCAAGGCTTAAAGTCCTTGTTGGACTAAACAAGTCCATGTGCAATAGTTGTAATAGCCTAGAAATTAAAATCTTCATTTTTGCAATGAAAGGAACTTTTAACTTGTTTGCCTTGTTGATATGCATCACACACTTTATCTTTTTCAAATTTGATTTGGGGTAACCCAATCACCAATTTCTTTTCAAAAGTTTAGAAATTAAGTTCATGTGTGCATGTCTAAGCCTTCAATGCCACAACCAATATTATCACTCAAGGCGGCTATGCACTTGGTGCTATTTTTGGAAAGATTATTTAGAGTAAATGTATAAATATTTTCATGCCTAAGACCTTCAAAAATAACTTTGTTATTGGTTGAATTTTTAATAACACACTTAGCATGATCAAAGACAACCTTATGGCCTTTGTCACAAAGTTGGCTTATGCTAAGAAGGTTATATTTCAACCATCAACAAGCAAAACATTTTCAATAGAAGGGGAAGGAATTTTTACCAATACAACCGATTCCTATGATTTTTCCTTTGCTATTGTCACTGAATGTTACAAATCTACCATATTTTGATTTAAGGAATGCAAACATAGATTGATCGCTTGTCATGTGTCTTGAGCAAGTGCTATCAAGGTACCACATCCCTTCTTTGAGTGAGAATTTGAAACATACCTGCAAGAAGAATCAATTTTTGATTTTTGGTACCCAAATTTTTGTAGGTCCTTTGGAGTTAGTTCCTTGAGGATGTGTTCCCTTAGGAACGCAAACCTTCTTGACAGATGGATTGGAAGATTTTTTGTGTTGACAATGTGAGATAGTGTATCCATGTTCATAGCAATGAAAACAAGTAGCATTTTTATGATTTGAAGATGCCTTGAGAAAGATATTGCTTAAGAACTTTTGTTTCCTCTTCGGTCTATACCCAATCCCGGCTTTGTCAAAAACACATTTTTGTATGCCAAGAAATTTTGTCTAAGTTGTTCTTTCCTTTAGTGAACTTATAAATAGTTTTTGTAAGGTTTTCAACCTTTTCAATCAAAACATTATTTTCCTCCTTCAAAATAAAAACTTGTATTGAAAAAGCAAGTTTTTCATTTTTCAAAGTTTCAATTTAACTTGAGGAAGAAAGAAATAACTTCTTTAAAATAGAGTTCTTAGCACCCATTTTTCTCAATTCATCATGTAAATCTTCAAATGCATTTTGTAACTCATCTAAGGAGAAGGAGTCATGGGTTACCTCATCATCTTCCTTAGCTATGAGACATAGATTTGCAACCTCGTTTTTTTTTTTTTTATCCTCGGAGCTGCTGTCATCGCTTTTACCCTATGCAGCTATCATGGATTTTTTGAAGCCCTTTTTGAACTATTTTTTGAGCTGAGAACATTCAGCCTTAACGTGTCCAGGCTTTTTGCATTCCTAGCAGATTATTTCATCTTTTTTGTGATTGATTTTGAATCTGCTAGAATCGCCCTTGAATTTGGTAGGCTTGCCTTTATATCCTTCCTTCTTGAAGAATCTTCTTCCTCCTTGTTTCTTATTTCTAAGAAATCGTTTGAATTTCTTCGTGATGAGGGCCATATCTTCGTTCTCATCACTTGAGGAATTTTTGTTGGACTCTTCATCATGATTTGCGGATTTGAAGGCAATCTCCTTCTTCTTTTTGTTTTCATCCTCATCGTCCATCTTTATATTCATCTCATGGATTATGAGAGATCCAAAAAGTTCTTCCAAGCTAAGAGTATTGAGGTCTTTAGTTTCCTGGATAGCTGTGACCTTAGCTTCCCAACATTTAGGCATACACTTAAGGATTTTTCTTACCATTTATGCATTGGAATAAATCTTACCAAGAGATTTTAGTCCATTAATAATATCAGTAAAGCGTGTAAACATATTAGATATGGTTTCATCATGCTTCAATTTGAATAATTCATAATTATGTTCTAGCATGCTTATTTTAGACTCTTTTACGTGGTTAGTACTCTCATAGGTAACTTTGAGTCTGTCCCAAAATTCTTTGGAGGTGTCATAAGTAGAGATCCTATTGAACTCATTTGGGTCAACTGAACAATATAAGAGATTCATAACTTTAGCATTTTTTTGAATCTCTCTAATGTCATTTTCTGTCCATTCAGCTTCCGATTTAGAAATGATTGTTCCTTCAACGATTTTGGTGGGTCTTTTGGGTCCATTAATGATAACCCGCCAAAGGTCGTAGTCTACGGTTTGAATGTAGATTCTCATTCTAGCCTTCCAATAATTGTAATTTGTTCCATTGAACAAGTGAGGTCTATTGGTCGACTGACCTTCGAATTGGATAAGTTAGATACTAGTGGCTGCCATATAAACTCTTAGGCTGTTAAGTCAAAAACAAGAGCTCAAGCTTCGATACCAATTGTTAGTTCTAGGCAACCCAAGAGGGGGTGAATTGGGTCTTAAAAAATTAATAACAATTTTTAAAACCTTTTCAAAAATCTTTTAATACAGCAAACAAATATAGCAAAATAATAAAAAATTAATGCAATACAAATATTAAAGAGGTTAAGGATAGAGAGAATGAACCAGACACAAAGGATTTATAGTGATTCGGCTTCTTCCAAGCTTACGTCCACTCCTCAAGTCTCTCCTTGAAAATTTTCACTATGTAAAATGCTTTACAGACGCATTCCAAACCTTACAACCTCAAGATTTCACTTGAGAATATCCACAAGGATACAAATGTTTATGGGCACATTCAAAGGCCTTACAGCAGCAACAAGATGATCCTATGAACATAATCTCATGTTTTCTTCTAATCACTCTTAAGCACTTCTTCGATGAGATTTACTTACTCACTCAAAGGACAAAGGGTGACTCACTCTTGAATACAAAAAATAAAGTGTATAAATAAAAATCACTCACTCTCTTTACAGAAATTGATTAGCAATAAATGAAAAGGTAAGGAAAGATGAGGTACAAGAGCTTGAGTTACAGCAATAAATTAAATCTTGAAGATTTTGAGTTTGATTCAAATAAAAGAACAGTGATTATAAGTCTCCAGAGAGTTTAAATGCTGAGGAGTAACTCCTTATATAAGCTCTTACGCATTCATGACCGTTGGAGATAGGTGAGGGCATTAAATGCCAAAAATCCAACCGTTGAAGTTTGCTGCAAATTTAAATTTCCACCGCAGGTGTCGACACATTTTTCTTTAGGGTTGACACAAAATGTCTAGGGCAAGGATCTTCAAGTGATTGGGTCGACTCAATTCTTCTAAGGTGTAGACACAATTTTTGCAATCGTCCTCACCAATACAACGATGTCGACACATTTGGATATTGTGTCGACTTAATGGTTCTTTAGCATCTGGGAGAGGGTAATTTTTGTCGACTCAAATCTTCTTGGTGTCGACACTAAAATTCTATAAGAAGCCTCGGGAGATTTGTGTCGACTCATTTGGACATTGGTGTTAACACTAAAATTCTTCAGGCGGGCTCGGGATATTTGTGTCGACTCTTCTTCAATTTGTGTCGACACACCAAATTCTACTAGTAGCCTCAGTACTTTTGTGTCAACTCATTTGGCATTTGGATCGACTCAAAGTTCTGAATATCAAAAGTGAGAAACCACTTTTGTGTCTATACAAATTCAATTTGTGTCAACTCATTTTGAGTGTAGAGAGCTTCGGCTACTTTGTGTTGATACAAAATCCATTTGTGTCGATACTAAGTTTGAATACCTGAGACATCTTCAACAGACTATTAGAATGTTAAATCATTTGTTCAAATGTACTGACACACTTGATATCTTCAAGTATACTTTGCCTTAAAGTTTTGACTCAATTATCAATTGGGTTCAATACAAAATATTCTCAAGAATACTTAGGTATTTTAATCATTTTGAGAGATAAATCATTTCTTTTGGCTAAAAGTATCAACTCATTTGTTCAATATGTGTCAACACTTTTATTTTGAAAAATATAAATATTATCCTTTTAAATCCATTTAATCTTAGAAAATAAATTATGAAAATCATCAAAATCAATATAAAAACCCCTTGGGCTAACAAGAAGAACAAAAAGAAGAGACAAGTAGGGATACGGTGACAAACTCGATTAGGAGAGAGAATATCCAAGAAATGCCTATCGCCATCAATGTCTTTTCCTCCAGGCTTTGAACCTCAGAAGCGCCTGGCCCACCTGGCTACTCTAGGGATCACCAAAGGATCATCATAGGAGTTCAAGGGTTGATGCATGCCCAAGAACTCGTATGTCCGCAGCTGCAAAGATTAAGAAGAAGGATCAGTACAATTAATTCAGATATGCAGATATGGAATAGAGGAAAAAAAAGCAGAAATAGAGAAGATGGTTGTACCTCCCAGATGCGTTAGTAGCAACCAACGCTTAAGTCAGATGTCCTCGTGGCAGCGCTCATATATCTATATAGGGTGGCCAGTGCAACGCCACCCAAGTCAAAACGACTAATCTCATCAATTTCTTGCATGGCAACCAGGTAATGCATGTGCACCATGTTCTCTAAGTTTGGGAATAAGGCTATCCCAAACATGTAGAGGTGGAATGCACGAGCTACCCACTCGAAGAGATGGGGCTTAGAACAGACAAAATGGAAAAAAGTCCTCCTCAACCTCGTATATCAGATGCTCCCCTTGTCAATGGACGGGGGCACGTGGCCAAGGAAGTGCAGTAGTGCAGCAAGACTCTCGCAGATGTCAGGATCATATGGGATGGGATTGCCACCAACCTGTATCCTGGTAATAAGAGCAAAATCAAGAGGGTTGAGAGCTACCTCGAACGTTGAAAGATGGAAAGTATTGGTGGTGTCCCATCATCTCTCCGAAAGTGCCGTAAGGGTGAATCTGTCATTGCTGGTCTCCTCTGGCACCCTCACAAATCCCTTGAAGCCGGCTCTGTTAACAATCTCTCAACAGCATGGAGGCAAGATAATGTGCCACTCCAAGACATCAGAGGAACCACCGAAACCATAAATACGCTTGATCACCTGAAATGAATCTACAAAATTAGTAGACGAAAAATAAAATAGGTAAAACAAAGCAACAAATGAAACTTCTAACAAACAAGCAACGATAGGATACAAAAACAGAACTCCCACAACTAAGTCAAGTTTGAAAATAGACTAAGTCAAGTCTGAAAATCCTATCCTCACTCCAAAGCAAACTCAATTCAATCAATACCCTTTCGTCAACAACGGGACAATCTTAACCCACCCCTACGCAAAATTCAAATGAACAACCGATTCAATTCAAATTTAAATGTTTAAGGATCCAAAATTTCGATATAACGACCAACCTTCTTGCTTTTAAACTAACCCCTCATTCATTACAAACCTATCCCCAAGCTCAATTTTGAAACCCTGAAATAGTTCCCATTCTCTCGAAAACGGTTGATTCAGCCAAAATTAGCCTCAACAATCTCAAATGCAAGCCCCAGTCAAATTTCGAACTGACTAAACCCAACTTTAACCCAATTATGTTTTATTTCAAAATCAAAATCAATTTCAACTCGGTGCTCAAACTTCAATTCAAACCGACCTTCTAATCCCTGATTCTATTTTTCTCAAAATCAATGTAGTCTCCGAAAATACGGTTCAAACAGCCTTCGGACCCATGTTCCGACATGGTTCAACTTAACATTTACCCAGATTCACTCTCCTTTTATCTTTTTTCTTCAAACCTAGCCCGATTCAAAATTCAAATCCACCCCAATATCATTTTACGAATCTAAGCTTGTTGTTTTTAAGAATCACCTAAATTCAAAAACCCATCCAAGCATCCACCTAGACTTAACTCAATCCACCTTTACCTAACCTAGAATCCAAAAATCAAGCCTAAAACACCCTATTACTTTTTTACCTAATAGTTTAAAGTCATTTGAATCGAGTTAATTCATATATTCGATTCAAAAGGCTATTTTGTCCAAGTTCAGGAGTCCGGTAGTCCGAAGCAAGGATCCATCCATTCGAGTCAAGGCTCTAAACCTACTTAAGTCCCCGTTTCCAGTCAAAACTCCAGTTTAATCCCAAAATGCCAATCCATCCGAATTTAAATTCCAATATTCAAATAGAAATCAATTCAAGCTCAGTTTCAAGAAAAATTCAAGTGCATGCAATATCATATGACATGATCAAACACGGAGAAAAAAAAATTGGCTTACCTCAACGTTTTGAGAAGAAAGATGATCGGCACGACGCCGAAAGAGAACCTCTCGCTCCTCTACCACGTCCAGGATAGTAAACCTCTTCACCGCTGGCTTCTGGAGCCGATGGACCATCGAAATGTACGTTACGGGATCGAAGATCCCCAACTTCCTTGGGACCCGTACCGGCGGCTCCTCCACACCACCCACGCCCCCATCGCCACCTCTTCCGTCTTCAGCACCGCTACCATCACCGGCGCCTCCTCTAACAGCACCACCTCAAATGCCACCACTGCCACCTCGGTTATCCTCCCCGAAAATCCAAAACCAAACCTCCCTGTGAGAGTTTTGAATACCACCGAAACTAATGAAAGGAGAAACATGGTGATAAGAGAGATATAAGAGAGAGACAAGAGATACAAGAGAGAGACGTGAGAGAGAGAGATGAGAAAGAGAATATAACAAGATAAGGAGAATAAGGAGAAGAAAGAAATTTGAAGCTTAGCGTGAATGAGTTTTTTTCGAACCAGCCTCGGTATATGACTGTCATCGACCTCACGGCCGTGAGGTCTGAAAGTTTTAAACCCTACGGCCCTTAGTATTTTCTCCAGGCCGCAACATTTGGTTGACCAGGCCACTATGTTTTCTCAACCGTTTCAATCGACCATGACATATACCCTCAGGCCATAACGTAGCTAGGGGAACATAGTACAGGCCGCTAGCTTTGAAAAGAAATGGCCACTATGTTGTTATGCCCCTTTACCCTTTGAAACATCTTTGAGTTATCCCATTTGGACTGTGGATGTTTCAAAAACATTTTTAGCCCCTCTTCTTTTTGAATGAATGCCCCCCTTTTTGAGCCTAAGTCGGTCCTCTTCATGACCTTAAACTGACTTACTAGTCCCCAACATGGCCTAAAACTGTCCCTAGTACCTCTAGTCCTCCTCATGACCTTAAATTGACTAACTGGTCCCCGACATGATCTAAAACTGTCCCTAGTACCTCTAGTCCTCCTCATGACCTTAAATTGACTCACTGGTCCCCGACATGACCTAAAACTGTCCCTAGTACCTCTAGTCCTCATCATGACCTTAAACTAACTCACCGATCCCTAACATATCCTAAAACTCTCCCTAGTACCTCCGATCCTCCTCATGACCTTAAACTAACCCACCGGTCTCCGACATGACCTAAACCTGTCCCTAGCCCCTCCGGTCCTCCTCATGACATTAAGTTGACTCACCGGTGCCCGACATGACCTAAAGTTATCCTTAGTACCTCCGGTCCTCCTCATGACCTTAAACTGACTCACTGGTCCCTGATATGACCTAAAACTGTCCTCATGATCTTAAACTGACTCACCGATCCCCGACATGGCCTAAAATTGTCCCTAATACCTTTAGTCCTCCTCATGACCTTAAACTAACCCACCGGTCCCTAACATGTTCTAAAATTGTCCTTAGGCCCTCTGATCCTCCTCATGACCTTAAACTAACTCACCGATCCCTAACATGACCTAAAATTGTCCCTAGCACTCCAGTCCTGTTCGTGACCTTAAATTGACTGGCCAGTCCCCGACATGACCTAAAATTATCCCTAGCCTTCCCGATCCTCCTCTTGATCTTAAACTGACTGGTTGGTCCCTGACTTGACCTAAAACTATCCCTAGCACCTCCCGATCCTCCTTATGACCTCAAATTGACACACCAGTCCCCGACATGACCTAAAATTGTCCCTAGTATCTCCGGTCCTCTTCATGATCTTAAACTGACTCGCCAGCCCTCGCACGACCTAAAACCTTACCCCATTTATTCGATCCTCACACGACCTAAAAGTTGCCCCTGTCATCCTTCGATCCTTGTCACGATCCTAAGCCTATTTACATGTTCACATTTGCACCTAATTGCATCATATCATGTTTTCCTAAGGATGGCAACGGGGCGGGGGTGTGTTCCCCCACCCCCACCCCGTTTATTAGCGGGGCGAGATCGGGGAAAAATAATTGGGAAAATGGCAGGAGCGGGGCAACGGCGGGGGCGTAAGGCAAAATACATTTTTCATTTTTAAAAAAATTAATACTAATAATAATGACATGATAAGATATTAAAATAATAATATTGATTAATGACTATAATTAAAAACAAAGAAAAATAAGAAATACAAGTAAAAAAATAAAAATAAGTATAATATTTTTGTATTTTAGTTCTATTATATTGTTAAAAAATAAAATTTATATATATGTTTATATATTAAATATATTTAATTTATTTAATTGGGGGTGGGGGAGGGAAAAACGGAGTGGGGGTTGCAAATACCGTCCCCTACCCGTTACCTAACGGGTGCGGAGAAAACCTGCATAAAACGGGGCGGGCGGGGCGGGTACGTGTATAATTTCCATCCCTATGGTTTCTATACATCTTGATTAGACTGCTTGCATTATATGCATTGCCCCATGAACTACGATCGGTCTAATCCCTTACAACAGGGGTACGTAGAAATCTCGCTGGACATTTGGGTTCGTCCATGCTTTTTTTTGGTATGTTCTGTTTGTGCTTAAGATTGGCGGCTTGTTCGATCGGTTCATCTCTGGTGCTTTGACATTCACTTGCACCACGAGTTGCTGTAAGCTTTGTTAAAGAGGAGCAACTGTAGACACCCTAATATGACCAAACCGAATCTTAGGCACCCGTCTTGAATGCGCCCGATGACAAAAGAATGAGGAACAAGCTTAGAGATCATCCTAAGTAAACAAAAACACAAAAACTATCAAACAGGCCAAGCCGTGACCTTCATTTCTAACAGCCATAACAAATTGATTCTCACCGCCACATTTTGATGTTGGCCGCTACTTTTTATGTAACGATCGTGACATATTAATTCTAAATGCAACATTTGGCTACCATAAATGTAGCGGCCTGTTATGTAAAAAGCTTAAAGGTTACAGCCTAAACTGTTAAAAAGCATAAAGGTAACGGCCGTTACTATTACCACTTTTTGGACAGGTGGTAGCATGTTAGAGGGGATCTGCCTTGCCTGTTTTGCCTATAAATAGACGCCATTTCCAAGCCAAAACAAGAAAGAACAATTCTAAAGCACCCTTACTCTACTAAAATCCATTCTCACCCAATATCCTATACTTCCTAAGCGATTTTTGTGTTCTTGCTCATCTTTGAGGAGTACCTGGAGCTTGTATTGGATCAGAGGCATCCCATCTTCATCTTGAGGGACCATTCGAGGTGGTCATTCACAAGAGGTAACCATTGTAACCATGACTTTTCTCTAAACCCGTATTTCCTTCCTCTGACGGTGTCGTGGGTGAGGTTTTCTTCGTTTTATTAATTATTTAGCATCCTTTTCAATACAAGTATTGTTTATTTTAGTTTTGCTCCTTCCTAATAGTATTCTTGTGACTTTCTGTCTCTATATTCGTGATTGCTCTCATTCTATTTTGGAACCCACAAGCACGTTGAGCACATTTGAAGTTCTCTGAGGTTCACAAAATCTCACGGCCGTGACCTTTTAATGACACAGTTGTGTGGTTTCTTAAACAAATATTAGCAGCCATGAGGAATATATCCTAGATGCCATCTTTTTGATCAAAAATAGTACCGGCCATGAGGTTTATTACGGAGCTGTCATTTTTACACCTATATAAGGTATAGCCGTGTCGTTTATGTACCCAGGCCGTGACATACCTTTTAGGTTGAAGATGTAAGAAAAACGCTTTCAAAACCTTCTGTTGTTTATTCATGCCAAGCTTCATTTTCTTTTGTACTTTTCTATTTTATTTCTTGCCTTCTACAGCTTAACTTGTTCTGTTAATGGCTGATAATCAATAGATCTAGCGCAAAATAGATGAGTTATGGTCTTAATGTTTCATGCCTTCGTCTTTCATGTATTCTATTGACATGTAACCTGACGGCCGCAACCTCTTTATGTCACGACTGTATGTTTTGTGAGTCCAATAGTGCAAGCCGCACGATGGTTACAAATATCGCTAGTTTTGTTTGATTATCATGACCGTCACATTTATTTAGCTACAATCGTAAGGTTTTGTGAGGCCAATACATGAGAAATATGTTTATCGTGCCCTATTACTCCTTTTTGATATTATATATGCTCTGTTTTGAGTTATTATTTGGACAAAGAATAAAGAATGATGGACTTGGTCTAAGATCCATAGGTCATGGCCTCCATCCTACTTATCCTACTTGTTTGGACCCCCTTTTTTTGTCCTCACTTCATATCCATGCCCTTTTGGAACCATGCAAACTACAACCGTAACTTTGTTTTGTCACAGCCGTGAAGTTTTTTTTATCCTTTTTGTCGCGATAACTCTATATTTTGCATGGTCATGGCCGCGAGATTTCTTGCTATGGCCGTGTGTTTTATGCATATCAAGTAGCTTGAAATTGTATTTTAATCTTTTCTGTTTTCTTCTGTATAGCCTGTTTATAGCATGCTAGAAACTAAAACTTTGCTACATGTCGCTTAAGCCTTTATTTGTTTATTTTCCTGCTCGCTTGCATATTTTCGCTTTACTTTGCTTAAACAATACGTATGACATAACTAGAAATAATAATCAAATCGCATGACCCTAAGAAGCGTAGTTAGGTTTTATTTTGTAGTTTGCTGTTGTTTGAACTCTCTTCAACCTCCCGTTCTATATATGTTACATTTAAAAAAGTTTATAATAAGAACCAATATTGACAAAGTAGAAGCCGACTTCACGGTTGGGCGAGAAGGGCTCCTAACACCTTTTCTTCTGGTACCTTAATGTTAGGGTTGGTATACGAAAAACTATATTTTTAGTACTTAATTTTATTTTTAATAAAATTAATTTTTCATTTTATGAGAATCTTTATGAGTAATGTATGCATATCATTTCTTTGTTATGCATGG
>JAUMHN010173606.1:0-22064 GCA_032360265.1 Heliamphora ciliata
ACCATTGATTGCATGTTTTATTTCCAGTTGTATAGAACTGTGGTTGGGCTTAAGAGTCGGTTTGTATATATATATATCGTGTTGCATATATATATTTGTTGTTGCTGGGGCCTTGTGCGAGTTTGGTTTCCAACTGTTTTGGTGGCTCTAGTCAGTCATGATCTAAAACTATTTTTGATTTGTTTTATGGCTTGAAAGAGAGTCAAACATTACACTTCGTTTTCCTAGCACGCTTTGCTTATATTGCATGCTTGTCTAGTTTTTGCTGAGTCTTGGCTCACGGCGTGGGATAAATATTTTCAGGTACCCGTCGCGCACGTTGATTTGGAGGTGCCGAAGGGGCGGAAGAGCTGTAATCTTCCTTTTGCTAACTTTTAACATGTATGCTTTAATATGTTTTCCGGCGTTGGGGCCGTGTAATGTAAGCCATTTGGCGATTATATGTAATGCATGTATAGTTTAAATTGAGAGTGTATTCTCGGGTTGAGTATTATGATTAGGGGTGTGACACTACTACCCAACAGGAAAAATAATATAGAAAAAGTACGTTTTATGTAGGTTCCTTTGATGATGATTTAATATTGGGTCAAATACTTCTTTTGTAGGTAGATTTGTTTGATGAAATTGTGTGAAGTACTTATTCAACAAATGATGAATTTATTGGAATTGCTGCTTCTTTTTTAGCAAGAATTTTCTCAGATTGTATTATGACAAATTTCAAATTATTAGGCATTTTTTTTAATTTGGTACAATTTATTAAAAGATTATTGAGTATCATATGAATATATTTCTTTGAAAATTTAATGAATTATTTCATTACAGTCATGGTAATTTGTTTTGTTGTCTTGTATTTAGAACTTGGAGTTTATTCTGTTGAAAATGCTTTTTTATAGTTGTCTTTTATGTTTCACGTTTATGATTTGTAGATATGATAGAACTAAATATGTAGTAACTTAAATTTGAAGCTAGCTAGAATTGGTGAGTCAAGAATTGTATTAGTTGACAGGATTATCATAGGTGAAAAAAGACTCGAAATAACATTAGGTGCGCGTTGGTGCGCAGTGGTTATTTTTAATCACTCTTTTATATAATCACTTTTTCAGTTTTTATCACGCACAAAAAGTGTGGTCGATAATACGAAATCGACTTAATAATCACACTAATTTTATTTTTAATCACGTTTTTGGTTATTCTTAATCACGCTTTTTGTTATTTTTAATCACACTTTTTAGTTTTTATCACACACAAAAAGTGTGGTCGATAATGCAAAATCGAGATTTTAAAGTTTTAACAATCACACTAATTTTATCTTTAATCACGTTCTTTTTTTATATTTTTAATCACCTGTAAAAAGCGCGATGAAAAGTCTCGACTTTAGATTACACCCACATACACCATGCTTGGAAAAGTGTGATTATGACATTATAATCACACTTTTAAAGCGTGATTTTTCAACTGTTTTGTAGTAGTGAAATAAAGGTGAGACACATATATTTAGATGACTTGCTTTTATAAGTTATTTTATCTAAAAATAATTAGTTTTCTTTAGAAATATTATTTTGTTTATTAATCATATACTATGGATATCATTGTAGTTGTATTATTTATCGATTAATATTATTAATTATGTACAATTCGAATGGAATTTTTTGGCTTGGAGGAAAAGAAAAATAAAGATACCAGGAAGAGAAGTAATAAGGGTACAGCCAGGTGCTGACGGATTAATATCATACCCAAATAATTAAATTTAGAATCGCTACATAAGATGCTAGTAGGAACTGTTGAACAAAAATCATTTGATATTATTATTATTATTATTATTATTATTATTAGTAGTAGTAGTAGTAGTAGTAGTAGTTAGTAGTACTAGTAGTAGTAGTATTTATGTGTATAATATTAATGTTGTCTGAGTTTATTTAATTAGCATATATAAATGCCAAATAGTATGATTTTAAATAATATGCTATCTTCATTGTAAACTAATAATCTTGGTATGTATGCACTCATACGAGCTATGCTTATGACGTTGTTACTTTAATTTTTCAGAAAAGTGGTGAAAAAGTTTTCTAAGTTTTGCCCAATAAGAAGAAAAAATAATAATATAATAACAATAATTTATCTTTTATTATGAGAGACCATAATAAAATGATGTAATAATATTAGTTAAAGTTTGCTTATTTTCTTTTTCGTTTTACTATTGTTTTAAATAATATTTGTGTTATTAAAAATAGCACGTATTTTATTTACCTTTAACATTTTTAGTTAGCTAACATTCTCAATTTATTCAACAAATATAAAATTATTAGATTTTAATTTATCTCATAGTTGTTAATTAATAATTTATGTTAAATGACTGATTAGTAAATATATAAAAAAAGAAGTAATTCTCCAAGAAAAAAAAGTGTTAACTTTTAAAATAATATTTTTTTTCTACCCGATAAACATGGTTTATAATTTATTAATCTAATATTTATTGGACATAAACACTCAACATTTTTTTTAATGAAGAGAAATAGAGGCCTTTGGTGGATTTTATTCACTCACCAGTCACGAACGCCATTTGTGAAAATGAGTCATGACATATGTCACTTAGGTTAAAATTGCCACGCAGGCTAAATATGCCACACATGTGAGAATTTTCCATATAGGCTAGTCTTGCTACATAGACTAATGTTATCATACAGGCTAATATCACCACGTAGGCTAGTATCGCCACATAGGCTAAGGTTGTCACACAAGCTAATATCGCAGGATAATATTGCCACACAGGTTTTGGTTGCCACACAGACTAATATCGCCTAACAGGCTAAGGTTGCCACACAGATTAAGGTTGCTACACAACCGAATATCACCACACAAGCTAATATCGCCACACAGGCTATCCAATAAACAATTTCACATTCACATAAATTGACTTTAAACCTATCACAATTATCACAATGAAACACATGCATAAATCCTTCAATTTCATGGATGGTTATTAACTCTTTTCTATTCATCATTCGTATCTGAATATACATATACAACAAATCTCCCATTATCCAGTTAAGCCCTTTATTTCATAATCAAATGCCAAAAGTCTCTAGCTTCCCTAATAAGTAGTTTTTCCAATTCAAGGAAAACTTCAATATATTAACACCCAAATTTCACTTAACCCAATTAAGTTCACAAATTCATATCCAAAGCTCAATTTAATTCATCAAGGCTATTATCTTCAGCTTCCCCATAAAAACTAGGACTTTCGATTAAAACAAATTTCATGTAATTCCTTATAAAAGGAAATATTCAATCACAACCCAACTTCAATCAAACCCAAATATTGTTTCTCTACACACGATATTCCCTACAAACTAGGGTTTCAACTTAAAAAGGTAGATTCCATGTAATCTTTCTAAAATAGAGTGATTAATCGCATATCCGACACATATATTCAAAATTAGTGAAGAATCTTATCTCAGTGAGTCAAAACTCGAAACTTTAACACACCTGAAAGACCCGATTTCGCCGAATCATAAATCCACAATGTTGAAAATGAAGCCCACGTCGAGTATAACATCATCTTCTTCTTGAGTCTTGATCAATTCTGAGTTTAACAGCTATAAATCTTAGATAGAATGATGAGGGCCTTGGTTGTTTTCCATGGTTAAGAGAAGAAGAGAGAGAATGATGGGGGCCTTGATTGTCTTCCATGGAGGAGAGAGAGAGAGAGAGAGAGAGAGAGAGAGAGAGAGAGAGAGAGAGAGAGGCCAAAGGGGGAATAGTGGAAGGGACGCATCTCAAAGAAGCTAAGGCTCAAATTTCCATGTCACTAACTCCTAAAATGTCCAAAATAGCCATATGGCCCCATAATGTAATTAACTCTTGTATTAATATTCACATAAACCTGAAATTAATATTTTTGACTTTATATAAATTTAAAATTTTTATTTTAAATATTCACATAAACCTGAGTTGCATTCCTGAGAGATATTACCCGCAATTATAAACTTCCATAGACCTTCCTTCATAAACAACGTTGATTAGACGCATTTCCAATCGGATTTCCATGTAGGACACCTGGTTCTAACATAATATCCTCGAAATTCAATTCTATGCCCAAATAAACACTTTAACATTTTTATTATACACCATGATGACATCTAATCAGTATATGTAGATACTATGCATCTAAACATATAATATGTTAATCCACTCAAACCATATCATCTTCCATACATATATACCACAAACATGCAACGTGATATCCAATTCTCACGGTCTAAGTTTTTCAAACCTAAGTCCCTTTGCTAAGGCATACTAGTATATGCATGTCAAACACAAAACACCAAATCTCACACGGTGGTATAGCCACTTCCCACAGCTTAAAAGTATTCGAACCTATAGCTCTGATACCAATCTGTCACGCCCCCAAAACCCGTGAGACGTGAACAACCAATGCCAAGCTTACAAAAAGGACCCAAGGGTTAGAGGATTACTACAAAGGGTCCCATCGAAGATAAAATCACATACTACGAAGATATATCGAACCCAAAAAAAAACTTATAAGAAAACCCGATTTACTTTCGTTGCTCCAACTAAAACCATTTTCACAAAACAATTTTAGAAATAAGAGTTAAACCATTGAAAAGAAGACTCTCGAGACTTCAATTTGAACATAAAAGGGACCTAAAATGGTGCTCGGATGAAAAAGCTACATTTGCGTAAAAAATAATTTTCAGATCAAGTCCAGACTTGATCACTCGAGCGAAACCACGATCGCTTCGCTCGAGTAGTCCCTTGGCTGAGCCAAGGTCCCCTTTCTCTGGTGGTGGACCGCTCGAGCAGTCGTCAAGCAGACCACCACCAGCAAATATTTTTCAAGACAGTTTTCAAAGGATTTCACATCTGACATTCGTTTCTATGATACCCTGACCCGTTTTCTTTTTTCAGCATTTTAAGACGCGCGTCACGTGTTTTCGTTTGAACATTTTTTTACTGCTTTTGATGCATGATTGGGCTTAGATATGCATACGGGGTAGGTTCCTGGGGCCGTGGGCTGTTGTGGTGCGAATCTTGAAAAATTTAAAAAAAAGATATTTTGGAGGCCTATAAATATCTAGAGTTAGATATTTTCATAAAAATATTTTTCAAAACTTAACTCCTAAACTTCTTATTTTCTCTCTACCTTCTCTCTAAGTTCTCGGGGGCCCGGGGATTAGTTTTCAACGATCCAACAACGGATCCTTGCTTTTGGCATTGAGGGATACGTAACCATCCGGTTAGATTTTGATTTCGGCGAAGCTCGATTTTGCATGTGGTTCGAGGTGGTTCGAGACGTCTAGTTTTAAACTCACCGAGGTAGGATTCTAAACCCTACTGCTGTATAAGGGTGCTATGGGTAAACGTGTGTGTTTTTAATGGTTAGATCTCTGTAGATCTGATTTTGCATTAAAGTTGGTTTTTGGGTTAAAAATTAGGTTTTAGTTGGTTCTGGTGGATGGAATCGTGTTTCGGGAGTTTCATTTGTGATTTTGAGGTTAGGCTTGGGCGTGTGTATGTCCGAGGGTGTTGTAAGGAGGTTTTGAGCCCTCGATTCAAGGGTTTGGAGGTTGAAACCGTGGTTAAAAAACAAGTCCCGAGGGAGGTCAGTCGACTGGATCATCTTGATCAGTTGACTGGATCGAGTTCTTTGGGAGGTCAGTCGACTGGACCCTTGGGTCAGTCGACTGAAAAGGTGCTGGTTTGGGTTTTTGGCTTCTCCCGAAGGTTTTCAGTCGACTGGGGCTTGAGGCCAGTCGATTGGTGCTCTGTATGGGCGTTTGATGTTTGTTTTGTTGGTTTTGATTTGGTTTTGATTTTCGATTGGTGTCCTATGGTATTCGATTGATTAATTTATGGGAATTACTTGATTCAAATACCTGTGGATTCCTTTTAGAGTTCGGTTGGTCATGTGTTGGTTTTGGGGGTTCGTGTTGTGAGCCCAGGTGTTTGTTTAGATGGCGTCCTATGGTTGACGTGCATGGTTGGGTTTCGAGTGTTGTGGCACTGTTGTGTGCGTGATGGTTATGAACGGGTAGTGTGAGTCTGTGATTGGTTTCAAGGTGGGATTTTGGTGAGAATCATGGTTGTGGGTTTGGTGTTGGCCTTCGATTAGGTCGAGTTATGTTGGTCTGTCGATCGTGTTGGCGCAGGTGAGCGTCGTGGGTCGGTGATGGCCGTGTTAGGAGTGTTTGAGCCAGTGGTGGTGGTGTGGGTCGTCCCGTGAGTGGATGTTGGTTTGTTTCGGCGGGTGGCGTTGTGATGTATTATTATACATGATTATATGCATATTTATAACTGTTTATTTATGTACGAAATACATAAGTGGATCATGTGGTTGTGATATCAATCGTTATGTGTAATGTGGTTTATGCTTTAAAACCTAGAGTTTTATAGGCATGTGACGTGATTTGTGGAACATCGTGTCGATACATGGTTATATGCTTTAAATCCTAGTTTAGGTTTGCATATGTGTATAAAATGGATTAAATGAATCTGTGATCTAGTAAATGTATGTCCTGGTTGATGATGCACGTGTGCGTATGTGGTGTATGAGGTAGGCTGCGAAAGCCGGTGTATGAGGTAGGCTGCGAAAGCTAGTGCACGTGGTAGGCTGCGAAAGTCGATGTATTCAGGGGCTACGGTCCTTCGGTGAAAGTCCGGGAAGATGCATTAGTTGGGGTTGCGGTCCTACGGTGAAAGTCTGTGAAGATATGTGTTGCATGGGTTGCGTGCGTGGTGTGCGATATCTGACGGATTGAATCGAGATCCTGATGAGGCACGGGTGTAGGTGTGTATGCGATATCTGAAGGCTAAAACGAGGTCCTAAAGAAGCACGTGTTCATGGAATGCATGTATTGCATATTGGGACGGATAGATCAATTTTCTTAAAATTGTATTATCGGTCTACGGGAGTCGAAATACTATATTAACGGCCTATGGGAGTCGTAATACTCGAATCGTTTTTAAGGCTCCAATGAGTTGACAAATGGTTTTTATTCTCGCTTTTTCTTGCATGTGAAAATGGTTTTCTGGCTCTGGTGAGTCGTGATCTAAAATGGTTTTCAAATTGTTTTATTAGCTTGAAAGAGTGTTAAAAACTGTACTTCGTTTATCGAGCATGTTTAGCTTATATTGCATGTGCTGTTTAGCATCTGCTGAGCTTTGGCTCACGATATGGGATTTGTTTTTCTTCAGGTACCGGTCACGCTGGATGATCTGGAGGTGCCGGAGGAGGTGGAAGAGCTGTAGTCTTCCCTTTTGTTCTTTTGTTACATGTATGTTGTAACATGTTTTACGGGCGTTGGAGCCGTGTAATGTTGCCGTTTGGCGTTTATATACAATGCATGTATGGTTTAAATTGAGAGTGTATTCTCGGGTTGGGTATCTTGTGTGGTTATTTTTTAGTGTTTCACGAGGCCCGGAGTTTGGGGAGTGATAACTTGGTATCAGAGCTCTAGGTTCGAATACCTATGAGCCGTGGGAAGAGGGTGTATCTCGTGTGCTTGATTGCATGTGTTTACACGCTTTGATAACATGAACGTGATAGCAGCGAGTCATACATGGATGACGTGTATATGTGAGCATGGGGGTTGAATCTAAGGAGTGATAGTCCTACCTTTGGGCGTTTGAATTAACAAACTTGAGAGCCAAGTTAGAAACGCGTTTATCTGATGTGATTCTTATCAGGGACTCTGAGTAGGTTGTCCAGATTGACATGTTATTCTTGTTGGTTTTCCTCGGTATATGTGGAGTTGTTTAGCATGAACCTATGTAGCTATCTGTTAGCATGCTAAGTGTTTAGCGTTTATGTTCATGCGATGTGTTGTAACTTATGGGTTGTTTTGCTTTCATATAGACGCGATGTTTGCCAGATGAGGGTGAGGCCGTGATCGAGGCCGTGGCCGTGCCGGCCAAGTGGAAATTCCTATCCCTGATGTTGGGGATGCTAATGCTCCCCAGGGACAGTTGGACACGACGGAGCTGTTGCGTGTGCTGGTTGGTTCTATCCAGCAGCTGGTTGCTAGGGGTGAGCCTGTTAGGGAGAGGGTGCCTGAGGCGATGGCTACAGTTGTGATGCGAGAGTTCAGGCGCATAGATCCATCTACATTTGCAGGAAGTCCTGATTCTCTTCTGGCGACAGAGTGGTTGGAGTTGACGACTCGGATCCTGAACACATTGCAGATTGTGGAGGATGAGTTGCGAGTTTCTTTTGCCACCTTTCAGCTGAGAGGTGATGATCATCAGTGGTGGAGATATGTCAAAACTACAGTGGGGGCCACATGGACTACTTTTACACGAGTCTTTTTGGAGAGATATTTCCCAGCTTCGAGGAGGGATTTGTGCAGGGAGGAGTTCTATTCTCTTACCCAGGGGCCATGGACATCATGCAGTACGAGGCCAGGTTTACGAGTTTGTCTCAGTTTGCACCGGAGGTGGAGTGCATAGATGACTTACTCTCGATGAGGTTCGAGCGGGGTTTGAGGCCGACGATCAAGGAGTGAGTGGCTGTGATGGGATATCTTGTGTTCAGACAGCTGGTGGAGGCGGCAGCGAGGGTTGAGAATGCTTTGGCTAAGACTCGAGCTTCAAGGGAGGCCAGGACATCATAGGGCGGTACGGAGGTACTGACAGGTGGACGCTCCAGCAAGAGGTAGAAGTCCTCTGGCCCTAGCTTTTATCCATCTGGATCACAGCTGTTTTCAGCACCATCACCATCTGTGGCTTCATCTAGAAGGTCGGAGCAGCGGGAGTTGACCTGTTATCGATGCAGACAGCTGGGGCATCGTACGGTAGATTTTTTACAGCCGAGACCATCCCAGAGTTTGGCTCCAGTGCAGCCATAGGGGAGGGAACCATCAGTTTGCTATGAGTGTAGATAGTCTGGACATATTAGTAGGCATTATCCCCAAAGAGGTCGTGCAGCGAGTAGAGAGGACACACCAGTGGGTTCGTATGCGCAGGGTCGACAGCAGCCTTCCGCAGTACAGACTTCCTAGATGGCAGGTGGGTGGGAGTACATCAGTTCAGTCGGTGCGGCAGCCGACAGCGCCGAGTTATGGTGGACAAGACATAGCGGGATTGCCCCCAGTGTATTCTCTTGTAGCTCGCGGTTCATCTAGGGCACCGGTCGTGCCGGAGGATGCTGATGTGCCTTCAGTGAGCAGAGGTACTTTTTGAGCCTGCAGGTTACGGGTCAGATTCTTTGTTGTATCTGTTTGGGGTTGGTTATGTATCCCGCGGATGGTGTGCTGTGTTGAGGCAGCAGTTGGTGAGGATGTGAAGTTGGGATGGGTTGTAGATCCCGAGTCTTTGAGATAGTTAGCCATTATCTAGGATGCCTGACCTTCTTTGATTATATCCTAGGAATGGTTTAGCTAACCATCTCGTGTGCCTGCGTCGATTGCGATCGACGGTTTGTTGTAGTGACCATGAGTTGAATTTCAGGGGCGAAATTCCTTTAAGGGGTAGAGTTGTGAGACCCTGACCCGTTTTGTTTTTTCAGCTTTTTCAGACGTGCGTCACGTGTTTTTGTTTGAGTATGTTTTTACTGCTTTTGATGCATGATCGGGCTTAGATATGCATGCGGTCAGATTTTGATTTTGGCGAAGCTCGATTTTGCACGTGGTTCGAGGTAGTTCGAGACGTCGAGTTTTAAACTCACCGAGGTAGGATTCTAAACCCTACTGCTGTATAAGGGTGCTGTGGGTAAACGTGTGTGTTTTTAACGATTAGATCTCTGTAGATCTGATTTTGCATCAAAGTTGGTTTTTGGGTTAAAAATTAGGTTTTTGTTGGTTCTGGTGGATGGAATCGTGTTTCGGGAGTTTCATTTGTGATTTTGAGGATAGGCTTGGGCGTGTGTATGTCTGTGGGTGTTGTACGGAGGTTTTGAGGCTTCGATTCAAGGGTTTGGAGGTTGAAACCGTGGTTCAAAAACAAGTCCCGAGGGAGGTCAGTCGACTGGATCATCCTGATCAGTCGACTAGATCGAGTTCTTTGGGAGGTCAGTCGACTAAAAAGGTTCTGGTTTGGGTTTTTGACTTCTCCAGAAGGTTTTCAGTCGACTGGGGCTTGAGGCCAGTCGACTAATGCCCTGTATGGGCATTTGATGTTTGTTTTGTTGGTTTTGGTTGGGTTTTGGTTTCTGATTGGTGTCCTATGGTATTCGATTGATTAATTTATAGAAATTACTTGATTCAAATACCTGTGGATTCCTTTAGGCATTCGGTTGGTCGTGTGGTGGTTTTAGGGGTTCGTGTTGTGTGCCCAGGTGTTTATTTAGATGCCATCCTCTGGTTGACGTGTATGGTTGGGTTTCGGGTGTTAGGGCACGGTTGTGTGCGTGATGGTTATGCACGGGTAGTGCGAGTTTGTGATTGGTTTCAAGGTGGGGTTTTGGTGAGAATCATGGTTATGGGTTTGGTGTTGGCCTTCGGTTTGGTAGAGTTTCGTTGGTTTGTCGATCGTGTTGGCGCAGGTGAGCGTCGTGGGTCTGTAATGGCCATGTTGGGAGTGTTTGGGCCAGTAGTGGTCGTATGGGTCATCCCGTGAGTGGATGTTGGTTTGTTTCGGCGGGTGGCGTCATGATATATTGTTATACATGGTTATGTGCATATTTATAACTGTTTATTTATGTACGAAATACATAAGTGGATTACGTAGTTGTGATATTAATCGTTATGTGTAATGTGGTTTATACTTTAAAACTTAGAGTTTTATAGGCATGTGACGTGGTTTGTGGAACGTCGTGTCGATACATGGTTATATGCTTTAAATCCTGATTTAGGTTTGCATATGTGTATAAAATGGATTAAATGAATCTGTGATCCAGTAGATGTAAATCCTGGTTGATGATGCACGTGTGCGTGCGTGGTGTATGAGATAGGCTACGAAAGCCGGTGTATGAGGTAGGCTGCGAAAGTCGGTGCACGTGGTAGGCTAAGAAAGTCAGTGTATTCAGGGGCTGCGATCCTTCGGTGAAAGTCCGAGAAGATGCATTACTTGGGGCTGCTGTCCTACGGTGAAAGTCCATTAAGATATGTATTGCATGGGTTGCGTGCGTGGTGTGCGATATTTGACGGATTGAAACGAGATCCTGATGAGGCACGGGTGTGGGTATGTGTGCGATATCTGAAGGCTGAAACGAGGTCCTAAAGAGGCACGTATTCATGAATTGCATGTATTGCATATTGGGACGGATAGACCAATTTTCTTAAAATTGTTTTATCGGCCTACGGGAGTCGTAATACTCGGATCGTTTTTAAGGCTCCAATAAGTTGACAAATGATTTTTATCCTCCCTTTCCCTTGCATGTGAAAATGGTTTTCTGGCTCTGGTGAGTCGTGATCTAAAACGGTTTTCAAATTATTTTTTTGGCTTGAAAGAGAGTTGAAAACTACACTTCGTTTATCGAGCATGTTTAGCTTATATTGCATGGTTGTTTAGAATCTGCTGAGCTTTGTCTCACGGTGTGGGATTTGCTTTTCTTCAGGTACCAGTCACGCTGGATGATCTGGAGAAGTCGGAGGAGGTGGAAGAGTTGTAGTCTTCTTTTTTTGTTATTTTGTTACAGGTATGTTGTAACATGTTTTACAGGCATTGGAGCCGTGTAATGTTGCCGTTTGGCATTTATATACAATGCATGTATGGTTTAAATTGAGAGTGTATTCTCGGGTTAGGTATTATGTGTGGTTATTTTTGGGTGTTTCACGAGACCCAGAGTTTGGGGCGTGATAGTTTCAAATCTGTTTGCATGGAAAACAAGGGTTTAAACACTAAGGTTGGTAGAATTAACTCCCAAAATGATAGAATATCACCAAAATGTGAATTTAAAAACTTCCTACGAAGATCATACATAAATTACATTTATTCGAAATACGAAATTTTTGGCCTTAAGGCCTTACAACTTAACTATCCATACTATTCAATCGATTCAAAATGCCTATATAGAAACAAGATCTTTCCACTATAACAAAAGAACTTCAAAACATGCTTGAGTTCATCTAAATTGAATTCTCATCTTCAACACCAGTAAAATTTATATTTAAACAACATGAGTAAAATCTCAATAGGATATAACTAAACGTGAATAAATACATGATATGCGAACAATAAGATATGCGGATATATGATGCATATATAAACCCGAAATAGGTTCTTCATAAACTCCAAGCTCTAATGGATTTTAAGCAAGTAATGAGAGTAATCTTATCTCATTGATTCTCAACACGTTCCATACTTTACACCCTATACAGGCTGTATCAATCATTATATTGCCGCTCAGGCCAAATTCACCATATAAGAGGAAATGCCACACTAGCAAAACAAACACCACACAGGCTTAGGATGCCACACAGGAGAGATATGTTGTAGCAACCCTTGTAGACTGGAGTAATCCTAAAAATAAAATTAAATTAGGTTTTGAAGAAATTTTATCAAAAATAAAATTTTAGAGAATTCTTAATAAATTTCATTAAAAACAGATAACAATAATATATATATTCATTCTACCAAAGTATATTTAGACATTCGGGAGACAATAACTCAAAATTTAGAATTTTTCAAAAAAATTTAATTGCATAATAATTCGAATCTTGCCATTCTGGACATATAGTGAATTTTTACGATAAAAACAACAGAAAAAAAAAAAGGAAAAGGATAAGCTCGCAGGCAAACTGAGAAGATAGGGTCGGCACATGGCATGCCCACCACGTGGAAATGAGCACAATCATGATTCATTCATGAATCACCCTATAAATTGGACTCCATTGGTAATGGATGGAAAGTTACCACGGTAAATAAGAAAAAAATTAAAAAAAATTAAAAAAAAATTAAAAAAAGAGAGAAAGCTGAGAATTAAATTTATTTGGGAGAGTCCAAGTCTAGTTGTACAAGGTATATTTGTATAAATAAAAATGAGACACATATATAGTTGTATGGGGTACATTCGTATAAATAAAAATGAAATACATATATTTACTTTATTTTTTTTATAAATTATTGTATATAATTTTTTTTTAAAAAGAAAATATTATTTTGTTTATTAATCATATACCATGAATATCATTATAGTTATATTATTTATCGACTAATGTTGTTAATGATGTACATTTTGAACACAATTTCCTGACCAATGACAAAAGAAAAATAAACATACTAAGAAAAGAAGTAATTAGGGTGGGACCACAAGCATGTGGTGACAAGTTAATATTATACCCAAATAATTAAACTTATGGTCACTTCCTAAGACACTGACAGAAACCGTTGAATAAAAATAATTGGATATTATTATTATTATTATTATTATTAATAGTAGTAGTAGTAGTAGTAGTAGTAGTAGTATTTATGTGTATAATATTAATGATGTTTGAGTTTATTTAATTAGCATAAATAAATGTCAAATAACATGATTGCAAATAATATGATATCTTTATGATAAACTAGTAATCTTGTTATATGTGCACTTATACGAGTTATTACTTATGACGTTGTTATTTTGATTTTTCGGGAAATTGAAAGAAAATATTGCTAATTTCTGCCCAATAACAAAAAAAATAATATAATAATGATAATTTATCTTTTATTATGAGAGACCTATAATAAAATGATGTAATACCAATAGTTAAAGTTTGCTTATTTTCTTTTTTGTTGTACTATAGTTTTAAATAAATTTTTGTTATTAAAGATAACATGTTTTTTTTTTATCTTTAACAATTTTAGTTAACTGACAATCTCGGTCACGCCTCAAAATCCGGGGTCACGTAAAAATTCATCAAATACTAGTTTTAATAAAATAGAGTTTTATATCATCAAAACCATCTGTTGAAATAAAGAAAAAACCCAAAAAAGATACATATCTCATAAAGAAAAACATACGGCTCCAACATGCATACAGTATATCGTCTTATGGCGTATAACAACTGCCTTCAGAATCAGACATACCCAAAAGAAAAATTATAAAAGTCTTCAGCCACCGCGGGCATCACCAGAGCAACTTCTCATCCACATCATCACCTGAAAATGGTTTTGACAAAAAATTCCACTCGTGATCCGAAGCCCAATAAAAATAGGCTATAAAATTGTAAAGCAGGTAACATGCAATCATATAGAGTGGGAGTTAAACTCAACCACCAACCCAAAAAGGTTTTCCATCCAAAATCCACAAGTTTCCCCTCAGACAAGCACAAGTCTCCCGAAACGATTTTATTAGCATAAAATCTCGTTTTCAGCCTTAAAACCATGTGTTGCAGATAATGCAAATAAATCACCACAATTAAGAAAAACAGTAAATAAAACGTTGTTCCTTCATGGGATGTACCACCGTGGAAAAAAAGAAGAAGAATATGATCTTATGTACCGACTTTATCACAAGGAGACAAAGGTAACAACTATAGACTCCTATCCATTACCCTAGATGCCAGCCATTCAAAACTCGCTAGGTAATGACAAGTTCTATACGGAGCACCATAACAAACCACTTAATTTACAGGCGACAACCCGAGTGATCTAAGCACCCAACCGTCTCAATTTACGGGGACTAACCCGAAGGACCTGAGTACCTACGCTGCGCACGTTTCTGGACTTACACCGAGGGTAACTCGCGCCAAATACACGTCATCCCGGTACATCTAGATAATCTTCTAAAAATAGTACCGTGGCTCAACAACTACGAAAAATATTTTCTCAAAACAATACATTATACATGTATATAGATCTATCTATCAACATAGAGATCAAACAAAATATTTTCAAAATATTTTTTTTCATTTTCAACAAAACGTTTCAAAACCTGAGACTCAACCCCAAGGCGAGCTCCAAACCTCCAAAACATGATTTGTCGAGATTTTTATCAAAATCCATCGTTTTCCCAACAAAAACTACCATTTTCAAAACACCCTTTGAAAATCATATTACCACATGTCATAAAGCACTATAAGCCAAGAAAAACAAACAACATGCTTTCTATCAGAAAAATAAGGCTTAAACAGAAAATATGACATTTGATGCATTTTCTACCGATGAAAAGGCATAGAATTACATATAATACCCTAATACAGCAGTAGGGTCTAGAATCCTACCTCGTTGGGTCAAAAACCCGACGCCTCAAAAATCGGGCCTCGTCGAAACGAGAATCTGACTGGATGAGCGCAAAGCTAACAGCGTAGATAGTAAGGATCGGCAAGCTGATCGTCAAAAACTAGGCTCGGGGCACTCACTTATGTAGAGAGAAGGCAGAGGGAATGGAAAAATAATCTCTCCAAATATTCTAGCCCCTGGAACTACTTATAAGCTCGGCCAAAAAGCAGTTCAGTCGACTGAAGAGGTTACTTCAGTGGACTGAAGTTCCTCGAAAAACGTGAACTGCCACAGTTCAGTCAACCGAACCCCCTAGTTCAGTCGATCGAACTCAAGAAAAATAGTTTAGTCGACCGAGCATAGCAGTCCAGTCAACCGAACTTCCTACTATTTTTGGTGTCGGGTCTTGTGTTCTAAGAACAACCAAACATGCCTAAACAAGGTCGGAGATAGCGTAAAACACATCTACATGTTGTTCTATAACTCTAAAACATAAACCATGCATCGATGATATATAACATGAAGAAAAACACGTCATCATTTATATATATCAAAAATAAAATGGTACAGGGTCTCACAACTCTCCCCCCTAAAGGAATTTTGCCCCCGAAATTCACTATAAGGTCACGAGATGAACAACTCCGGGTATCTAGCGCGAACCCCAGACTCAAGCTCCCATGTCGCTTCTTCAATCCCGTGATGAAGCCATAGAATCTTAACATTCGCAATCGTTCTCCCCCGTAACACTTGCTCTTTCGTGTCCAGGATCCTCACCAGACGCTCCTCATACGTGACATCCTCATCAACTCTTATCTTGGCCTAATCCAGAATATGTGAGGGATCAGGCTCATACTTCCTTAGCATGAAAATGTGAAACACGTTATGCACATATGCTAACTGAGGTGGCAAAGCCAGACGGTATGCCACCACCCCAATCCTTTACAGGATCTCGAACGGTCTAATAAAACGTGGTGATAGCTTCCCGCTCCGACCAAATCTCATCAACCCTCTACGAGGCAAAACCTTCAAAAACACGTGATCCCCCACAACAAACTCCAACGGTCTACGCCTCGGATCAGCATAACTCTTCTGGCGACTCTGTGCTGTCACTAGGTGCTGAAGAATCACTGCGTTCTTCTCAGTCGTCTTCCGTACTAAGTCGGGTTCCAAAACAGCAGTCTCTCCCACCTCTGTCCAGCAAACAGGCGATCTACGCGGCCTACCATACACAGCCTCATACGGTGCCATTCTAATACTGAACTGGTAATTGCTGTTGTATGCAAACTCTTCCAATGATAGATGATCCTCCCAAGAACCCCAAAAATCAAGCACACAGGCTCTCAGCATGTCCTCCAAAATCTGAATGGTCCACTCAGACTGGCCGTCGATCTGAGGATGAAAAGCTGTACTAAAGGTCAAGCTTGTCCCCAAAGCCACCTGAAGACTCTGCCAAAAGCGCGATGTAATGTGCGGGTCTCGATCAGAAACAATAGTCACAGGTACTCCATGTAGTTGGACTATCTCCAGAATGTATAATCGGCTCAATCTGTCCACTGAATCCTTCACTCGGATGGGATGAAAATGTGTAGACTTCGTCAATCTATCCACTACAACCCAAACAGCATCATGTCCCTTCAGCGAACGTGGAAGTCCTGATACAAAATCCATGGTGATATTCTCCCATTTCCACGCAGATATAGGCAACGACTGCAACAACCCTACAGGTCTCTAATGTTCCACCTTCACTTGCTGACAAGTAAAGCATTGAGAAACGAATCGGAGCACATCCCTCTTCATTCTCTTCGACCAGAACTGTCGGCGTAGATCGTGATACATCTTCGTGTTCCCTGGATGCACTACAAGACGTGAGTGATGAAACTCATGTAGCACCTCAGTACGACACGACTCTGGCACAAACAATTGCCCTGACAATCTCAAACTCTTATCAGAACCCATCACCCATCCTGCTGTGTCTATCCCACTGGCAATGCGGTTCCGTATCATCTGAGCCTCTAACACGCGTGCAACCAATGTAGGCTGTGAAGCAACTGAATATAAGGTCGCACCTCCCCCTGTCTCTCCGAGACACAGATCAAACTCCCAAACATCTACAAGCATGTCCTACTCTCGTATAGCCATAGTAGCCAACGAACCGTGAGATCTCCTACTGAGCGCATCAACTACGACATTTTTCTTACCCGGATGGTACTGCAAATCGAAGTCGTAATCTTCCAACAACTCCATCCTTCTTCATTGGCGAAGATTCAAGTGCTTCTATGAAAAAAAGTACTTTAGGCTCTTGTGATCAGAGAAGACCTCGAAACGCTCACCATAAAGATAGTGACGCCATGTCTTCAAGCCAAAGACCACGGCTGCCAACTCCAGATCATGTGTCGGGTAGTTCCTCTCGTGTGTTTTCAACTGTCGGGATTCATAAGCTGCAACCTTGCCTTCCTGTATCAGAACGCAACCCAAACCCTCATGTGAAGTGTCGCAGTACACTGTGTAACCCAAACCACGCTCAGGAATAATCAGTACTGGTGCATTGGTCAATCTCCTCTTTAGCTCCTGGAAAGCTGACTCACTCCACACAAACGGGACTCCCTTTCACGTCAAACGCGTCATTGGTCCTGCAAGCCTAGAAAAGTTAGGTACAAACCGTTGATAATAACCCGCCAGACCTAAAAAATTACGGATCTCAAAGATGTTCTTCAGTCGCTGCCAATCCATCACGGCATTAGTCTTCGACGAGTCTACTAATACTCTGTCCTTTGACACCACGTGTCCAAGGAATCTCACCTCTGTCATCCAGAACTCACACTTCTCGAACTTCGCACACAAGCGATGTTCTCTCAAAAGCTGAAGTACGACGTGTAGATGCTCCTCGTGCATCTCCCTCATGGGTGAATAAACCAGAATATCATCCATGAATACGACCACAAAACTGCCCAGATAAGGGTGGAAGATATGGTTCATCAAACCCATAAATGTAGCTGGAGCGTTCATCAAATCGAACGGGACAACCAGAAACTCGTAGTGACCATAACGAGTCTGAAATGCAGTCTTCGCTATGTCCTCGTTCCTAATCCTCAGCTGGTGATACCCTGACCTCATGTCAATCTTCGAGAAGCAATGGGACCCCCTTAACTGGTCAAACAAGTCGTCAATCCTCGGCATAGGATACCTGTTCTTCATCGTCACCTGGTTCAACTTCTTGTAGTCTATACACAACCTCAACGAACCATCCTTCTTCTTCGCAAAGAGCACTGGAGCTCCCCACGGTGACGTACTCGGATGCACAAACCCTTTATCGAGCAACTCCTGCAGCTGCACCTTGAGTTCTCGCAACTCAGCCGATGCGAAACGATATGAAGGCATAGAGATAGGAGCAGCTCCTGAACAAGGTCAATGGAGAACTCCATATCTCTGCTCGGTGGAAACTTAAACAGATCGTCTGGAAAGACATCTGGATAGTCGCAAATCACATGGGGTAAATCCCCTCGAACCCCAACTGACTCATCCAACCTGAGAGCAGAAAAGAGAAAACCCAAGTTCCCTCGAGGCCGAACAGCACTGGGCATAGACATCAACCCCTCATCTCGATCACTCACAAAGTAAAAGCAGTCACCCTCTGGTGTACAGATCGACACTCTCCGTCGCTCACAATCTATAAAGGCACGGTAAGTAGTCAGCCAGTCCATCCCTAGGATGACGTCAAATGTGGTCATATTTAGAATGATAAAATCAAATGCTAAAAAATGACCAGCGACTACTAACTCACTAGATCTGCAAGCTCTACCCAACACCACATTCCCACTGACAGGGGTCTCTACGCTCACTGCACTACCCAACGCATCTACCTTCAACCCCAATGCAGATGCAAAAGCAAAAGAGATAAAAGAATGTGATGCTCCTGTGTCGATGAGAACACTGGCCCATGATCTAAAGACTAGAAGAGTACCTCGGATCACGGCTGGAGCGGCTGCAACATCAAGCCCAACTGGTGCCTTAGAAGCACTAAGATCAGCGAGAACATAAGCCTTGGCATGCGGCAGTCTGGTCTGCCCACCATAACCCTAAGTCGATGGCTGCCTCACTGATTGCGTTGAAGCGCCTCCTTCTATAAATCTCGACATCTGAGCCCAAGGCTGCTGCGGAGCCTGTCACCTCTGTACAGGTGAAGTAGCTGGCGCTCCTATCGCACCTTGAACATTCCCCTCTCTGGGATTGTATCTGTGAAAATGCCCAGACTAACCACACCCAAAATAAATAGGTGGGTCTCTCGCCTGTGACTAGACAGGCACTGAACTCTGAGCCTGGCCCTTTTGCATGTACTCAACTGAACGGTGTCCCGGTTGTCCACAGCGATAACAGATCAATCCTCTCTGCTCTGGCCTTCCTGTTGAAGCCACCGAAGGTGTAGGTACAAACGACTGCGGCTGATACGACCAAGTAAAATGAGAACTAGGTCCAGACGACATTTGGCGCTTATTCCTGCGCCCCTGAAGCTGTGTATCCCCACAGCCCTGCTGGTTCTTACCCTCTCTAACCTTGCAGGTCTTTGCCAATGAGTTCTCTACCCAGATAGCAGCTTCCACCAGCTTGATATACACCTCCACATCTAGAGCTGCAACCCTGTCCTTGATAGCCGATCGAAGTGCCCTCTCAAACCTCCGAGCGCGCAACTCCTCAGTTGATACCATCTCTGGTGCGAATCGTGACAGTTTCGCAAACTTAGCCTCATACTAGACCACTGATAGGTTCCCCTGAACAAAAGAGAGGAACTCCTCTCGGTAAGTATCCCTCGAAGATCTCGGGAAATACTTCTCCAAGAGGACTCTCGTGAAAGCAGCCCACGTCTCATCCACAGTGGTCTTGGCGAACTTACACCACTCTCTAGCATCTTCCCGCAGTTGGAACGTCGCCAACTTTATGCGCAGAGCATCCTCCTCGATGTCCAGAGTATTGAAGATCGATATGGTCACTTCCAACCACTCAGTAGCAAGCTTGGGGTCTGGCTCCCCAGCAAAGGTTGGAGGATCCAACCACCGAAACTCCCGCATGGCCACAGAAGCCCTTGGCTCAGGAACTCTCACCCCAACGCTAGTAGCCTCTGCTATAGCTCGCATCGTAGCCCTCATCTCCTGCATCATGCCGACGTCATCCATGTCAGCACCACCCACTTGCTCCTGTGGGGCAGGAACGTTTCCTTCCTTTGGAACCTGAGCATCAGCACGACCTCGGCCACGACCCCGTCCCCGCACTCCCCACGTAGACATAATACTGTAGAAAGTAATATAAACAAGATAAGCTTTCCTACAACATGTTACTACGTAACATAAACACATAACGCACATAAGCATGTTAGCACGTAGCCACTTAAGGTTATGAAAACGCATCTCACATACCTAGGAGAATCAACAAGACGGACTCGTCAATTTGGATAACCTACTTAGATTCCTTGCTAGAAATCACGTCCGCAAAACGCGTTTTTAACTTGGATCCCAAGTTTGTTAGTCCAAATGTCCGAAGGTAAGACTCATCAATCCTGGGGTTCAACCTCCATACCCACATATACACAAAAATCATGCTCAGAAAGCTACTAACATGTTATAAAACAACGTTTAAATACATGCAAGCAAGCACACACAATCAACATCACCAGGTGATAAATTCTTTTTTCCAAGGCTCTTAAGTATTTGGACCCGGAGCTCTGATACCAAGTTGTCATGCCCCAAAATCCGGGGTCACGTAAAAATTCACCAAACACCAGTTTTAATAAAATAGAGTTTTATATCATCAAAACCATCTATTGAAATAAAGGAAAAATCCAAAAAAAGATACATCTCTCATAAATAAAAACATACAGCTCCAACATGCATATAGTAAATCGCCTTATGGCGTACAACAACTACCTTCAGGATCAGGTATACCCAAAAGAAAAACTATAAAAGTCTGCAGCCACTGCGGGCATCACCAGAGCAACTCCTCATCCACATCATCACCTGAAAATGGTTTTGACAGAAAATCCCACCCGTGAGCCAAAGCCCAATAGAAACAGACTATAAAGCTATAAAACAGGTAATATGCAATCATATAGAGTTAGAGTTAAACTCAACCACCAACCCAAAAATGTTTTCCATCCAAAACCCACAAGTTTCCCCTCAGACCAACACAAGTCTCCCAAAACGGTTTTATTAGAATAAAATCTCGTTTTCATCCTTAAAATCATGTGTTGCAGGTAATGCAAATAAACTACCACAGTTAAGGAAAACAGTAAATAAAACATTGTTCCTTCACATGATGTACCATCGTGGAAAAAAAAGAAGAATATGATCTTATGTACCGACTCTATCACAAGGGGACAGAGGTAACAACTATAAACTCCTGTCCATTACCCTAGACCCCAGCCATTCAAGACTCGCTAGGTAATGACAAGTTATATACGGAGCACCATAACGAACTACTTAATTTATGGGCGACAACCCAAGGGAACTAAGCACCCAACCGTCTCAATTTACGGGGACTAACCCGAATGACCTGAGTACCTACGCTGCACACATTTCTGGACTTACACCGAGGGCAACTCGTGCCAAATACACGCCATCCCTGTTGTTAGCCCAAGAGCTTCTTAATTTGATTTTGATGATTTTCATAATTCATTTTCTAAGAATAAATTTCTTTAAATGGATAATATTTCATATTTCCAAAATGAAAGTGTTAACACATTTTGAACAATTAAAGTTGACACGTTAGCCAAAAAGAAATGACTTGTATCTCAAAAAGTTCAAAACCATTTGAAGAACCCTGCCCTAGAACAATCGTGTCGACCCAACCATTTGAAGAACCCTGCCCTAGACGCGTTGTGTCGATACCAAAGATTTTGTGTCAACCCTGAAGACGGAAATTCAAACTACGGCAGATCTCAACGGTTGGATTTTTGGCATTTATTGCCCCCACCTACCTCC
>JAUMHN010173716.1:0-22060 GCA_032360265.1 Heliamphora ciliata
TACGACAACAACGCCATTAACGGAGGCAACCGGCTTAATTTACGGGATCAACCCGAAGGTCCAAAGCACCTACACAACGCCATTCACGGATGCAACCGACTTAGTTTACGGGTTCACAACTCGAGGGCCCTAAGCACCCACGCACACACACAACACAAGGATTTTCTCTGGCTTTCACCGAAGGACCACTGCCCCATCTAACATTTCTCGGGCTTTCACCGAAGGACCACTGCTTCATCTAACATATGCCACCTATGCAGTGCACGCAACCCGTGCAACACACACCACGCATGCAACCTGTGCAACATGCATCACATGCATCCGCTCCTCAGAGCCCACATATATATGCCTATAAAACTATGAATTTTAAAGCATAAACCACGTAACTCACTTACGTAATTCGTACATAAATAAACAGTTATAAATACACATAATCAGTTATGAATGCACATAGCCATATATAACTTCACATCATGACGCCACCTGCCATATAATCCGACACGACATCACATGCCACGCACCCGTCTTCCGTTGACACGAACGACCCGTCCGTCCACACACCGGGACAACCAACCACAAAACTAAGCTTAGCCCGGAGGCCAACATCAAAACCATAAAACCCCCAATTTTCACAAACCAACATCTTGTTCCCAAAAGACCCACGGGCCCTAACACGCCCAACACGGCCATCACAACCCACGACGACCACACGCGTCCAACACAAACCCCAACGGTGAGTAAACACCACGCACCTAACCGTGCACCAACACCCGCATCTAACCATACACGTCACTCAAGGACGGCATCTAACAAACACCCGAGGCCACAACACGACCCCTGAAACCACAACACGACCACCCGAACCCCAAAAAGAATCCAACAGTATTCCAGTCGATTAATCCCATAATCAATCAACTGAATATCGTTAGAAACTAATTGGAAACCAAAGACCCAACCACCAACACATCACAACCCAGACCACCCACACGCCCAACACGACCAACAAAGACCCACTCACGTCCAACGCAAACCCACGATGCCCACACGCGTCCTACACAACCCACGACGCCCACGCGTGCCCAACACAACCCACGACGCCCACACGCGCCCAACTCAAGCTCACAACCCCCACACGCGCCCAACACAAACCCACGACACCCCAAGAAACAAGAAACTTGAATAAAAGGGCCAACAAGTCTTCATCGCTCGAGCGGTGAAGACTTTCTTGCAGTAAGTTGTTGCAGAGTCTGAAATACTAAGAGGTGCAATGAACCGCTTGATGGGCCGCTCAAGCGGTCTGTCAAGCGGTCTCACACCGCGGTCTACTTTTTGATGTTTTCTGCTCTTTTTGCGCGGCTCTGTAATATTAAACACCTGTAATATTAAACACAAAACTCGAACAAGACAAGTGTCAAAATATCAATGAATAAAATAAATAATTTGAATAATCATTTGTCATAAATTTTTCAAACTAAAAATGAATAAGACCGAGGTTAAAATCCGTAACATACACTTCTCTAATCCTCGAGCAAAGCAAAAATAAAGACAATTAATTAACTAATCTAACTAAAGTTCATTTTCGTAGGATACACGATTGCACTTAGCATGTGAAATAAGCCTTTAAACCCTCAGGTTACCCCTGGTGGACGAGTTATAGTCCCATGAGGGTTTCCAGAAATAATACCCACAAACATCAACCACGTGCACTTTGAAAAACTTAAGTTAAAATTGTGAATTTCATTCCCCCAACAATCAATTTGTACAATTTTTTGGTTACTTCCACCTTTACAAACAACTTTCCACAGGCCTGGACTTAGTGTGTATGAAGAGTCAGCTACGTGCCTTAGTATCATGCTTCTGAACATTTAAAGTTTAAACTTTTATCAAAACTATGTCTCGACTTCAATTATCACTTGATATCACTTACAATTAAACATTCAGAAACATGTTTATATATAGGTGCACTCGTGGTATGCAGCAGAGGTTATGTTAAACAAATCAAATATATTCCACATACTTTTGACATAAAAAGATGCTGAATTCAAAAAATGACTCTTAATCTCGTGGTTAAAATACCAATTATTGAGAATATATGGAGTGCCTCTTTCGTTATTTTTAATTAATTATTTCCACACACTAAACCATGTCATTCTTGGGATCAAATAGGTCTTTATTTTTTATTGTAGTGTTAGATAGAAAAAATGTGTATTAGGATTAGGATTGAGTGTATATAATATCCTCGAACATGTTAATTGCTAAAAACCACTCAATTCTCCATTTTCTTCAATTATTTCTCACATTCACAATTTTCAACGCCAACTTTTGATTTTATACTTCACATAATTTCATATTTTGCCATTTAATCAATCATCTCTCTCTTTTTTTTACCACTCAATTGTCCATTTTCTTTATTTTTTTCCTTCATTCAATTTTTTTCCATATTTTTCTCTTTATTTTTCATTTTTTTTCTCATGTTTTTTGCTCCCTCTCTTCTTTTTTTTTTTCACAAACTCTTCCACCTTTTTTTTATTGTAGACTTTATTTTACCTATGTAGCTACTAACCTGTTCATATAACAATTTCAGATATAATAGGAGAACAAGAAATGGCTTACATGTAAAAGGCTCAAAAGGGTGGACTAGGATAAATTGAATAACAAAAATACGAACATGCTCAAATATAGAAACATAGCCTAAAATCCTTTCTTAAGTTTGACATAGTTCTTTGCATAGTCCTTGTTTAGAAAATTCCAAAAGAAACTTATAATGATGTTTTCAACTTTTAGCCAAAATGAATAAATGACGAGATTAATCAACGACTAATGCAAGCAGAAAATAAAATGTCATGTGAGTAAATGTAGAAAAATTCCTCAGAAAAGAATGATAGTTTCAAAAGCTCACTAAATGTTAAATTTCTACTTTTTTGTTTTTCAAGTTGTTCTCACTATCAACATTCATTAGCATAAAAACCAAATAAGTAGCTGATTGTGCAGTGCATCAAAGCTGAGTGAATAAGTTCATAGTCCATTTTTCATAAAAAAATTAGCAACACGAAAATCACACGCCTTAATTTATCCGGGGTACAAGATTCACACTTCCAAATTAAATTTATAAAAAACACATTTAAAAAAAACAAAAACTAAAACTAAACTGATAAAGTAAAATGCCTACCCCTCAATTTGAACAATATAATGTCCTCATTGAATGAGAACAGACATAGAATGCAAAAATAAAAGAGAATAAGATTTCACTTGACTTGAAAACTTCGAGAAAACGCTTACCCTGAAAAATGTTAGTACCAAGCATCCAAACAGAAAGATATCAAAGCATTTAAGTATAGAAGAACTAACATAAACAGGAAAATGAAAAGAAACAACTTTAAATTTTTTTTTTTAATTTTTAGTTTTTGATTTTTTTAACACTTAAAGAAAGCAATAAAAACCTGGGTTCCCTCCTATAAGGGCTAAGATTAACGTTTTTAGCCAGACGTAATGGCAGGTTAGAAGTTTAACCTTTTCCTATAGCTGGAAGGGAGGCAGCTGGTCCTATAAGTGTGGACTGAAGAGTAGCCAATGGTGGCTGCCATGTAGTGCTCAATGGTGGACTATAGACACCCCAATTTGACCCCATTTAATCTTAGGTTGATCCAGATGAATTCGATGATGAAAACAAGTGGAATGGTGCTTCAGTATGAACCTCGAAAAATGATCTAAGCTCAGTATTTGAATCAAATGATCAAAACCTTCAAACCAGTAAAATCATCTTGAACCGCCATGTTGGAACCTTAGGGTCGCTATGTTCATTATGGCGACCTATACAAGAAACTCTTGAAACCCTAGCCAAAGGTAATGACCACCACAATTAAACCATGGGGTCGCTAACTCCATTGTGGTGACCGCCATAAGAAACCCTTGGAAACTTTATTTTTGTGGCGACCGCCCACGCTGAACCCGGTGACCACCAACTCCAAATGGCCTGACGTGTCCCAAAACGTGTCAACATTTCATTGGTTGAATAGTTCTATAAATACTGTACCCCCTGGTATGTTTTCAGAAGGAGAATTTTAGTAAGAGAGACTCTGTCGAAGTACCGAGAGAGTACGAGTCCCGACGCCGAAACCCTGCGAGATACCGAGAACTTGATCACAGATACTGAAACCCTAACTTGGATTGGATCATCACTTGAGGATTGGACTGCCATCACCATTCTGCGACTCGAGGATTCATTAACAATCCAGGTATTCTATGTGAACTTCCAGTCTTTCTATCTCCATTTCCTCTCTTTTGGAGTGTCCGAATTAACTTTAATTTCAGTTCTCATATATTATCTATAGTTAGTTTAATTCACCATTTCATTTATGAAATTGTAAGTGTGAGTTTAGTGTAATGTACATGGTTTGAATATTTTTTTATTAATTTCTTAGTTATGATTGTGTTCACATTTCACACTTGTACTTTGATCACTTTTAAAAGTTCATTAAATAGTACTAATATAATTTTGTAATTGCGACTCATAATATCGTTATTGTTATAATCAACGCGCTAACTGTCATATGGTTGTAATTATCAATATTACACCCATAGTTTATATTTACATTGTTATGTAATAATTGTTACTCTGATTTGTTAGTATGTTAGTTTAATTTTCTTTTTTAATGTTAATTTTCTCTTTTAAATAGTATCTCTTTTTCTTTTCTTTTATTCAATATCTACTAATACTAGAATTGTCTTTCCTTTTGTAATTTTTATTTTACTTTTATTTGTTTAGTTTTTTTTAATAAAACCCATAAAATCCATAATAATAAATAAGTTTCTTTCTTTTGGTTATAATTCTAATTTCTTAGTTTTTATTTATTTATTTTTATTTTAGCTTAGCATTTCTCTTTAATAGAAATTAATTATGTTAATGTATTTTTAGAATATTTGATAATGTGCATATTTAGTAAGTTAATTTTAAAATATGCTTTAAAATTATGTTTAGAATAGTTTAGGCTATATTGTTAGCAATTCATATTTAGGTAATTTTAGTGACTTTTAGCATGTTTTCTATTCTTTGAATCATGTTAATTTTGATGATATGGCATGCAGGTTTATTTCATGTATTATTTAGTTAGAAATTGTATGCCATATAACTTAGGATTTTATTTCATTATTTGTTTTGATTTGGTGTCCTATATATACATGCTATGTATTTTTTATATTTAATATTAGATATTCTCTATTCACCTCAATTTTCTATATTTTCATGCATTTGAGAAATCTTATTAAGAATCAATGATGATTAGTAGAAGTTAACCTTACGGTTGAACGAATAGGGTGCCTAACACCTTCCCTGATTCGTGCCTTAGCCTTTGAACCCTTTTTCTCTAGTTAACGTTTTAAATATCAGTAGCCATTTTTGTTTTTCTTAGTTTTTTTTTAAAAAATCAAGTGGCAACTCTCTTTGCAACAAAAATTTTTTTTCAAATATTTAGCTTTCAAGGTGTTCAAATATTTTCTAAATATCTTTTGAATTACCTTATTTTTGAAATTCAAAAACCCTCAAATCCCGGCGTCACATGGACCGCAAGTGAGAAGAGGTGATGCACAAGAAAAATGTGTGGTGGCTAAAATCCAGCATTCCAAGGAGGAACGTCTTTGCGAGGTGTTAGCTCACACAACTCAATGACTCCTACAAGTTCTCGAGGTGGGTTATGGAGAGGTGTCTCAGTAGTCAGGGTCTCGGTCATGTCTACTGAAAAGTAATCTTCCTCGTTCGAGAGATGGTGGTAGGTGTTAAAAATATTTAACTTCATGTATATGTTCCTAAAGGATACATCCATTACCCTAGTCCTACAATTAATACAAGCATTTATCGTAGCCAAAAAGAGTCGACCCAAGATGAAAGAAATTTGCTTTGTCGGGTTATGTACCAGCTCCATATCAAGGATGATAAAGTCAATGGGGAACAAGAACCTATCGACCTGGACAAGGACGCCCTCTATTATGCCACGTGAAACTTTGACAGATCTATCGGTCAGTTGAAGGGTGATTGGCATGGGCTTCAAATCTCCCAAACCAAGTTTTTCATATATTGAGTAAGGGTGTACATTAACACTAGCCCCCAAATCAAGGAGTGCTCTATCGATTGAATGATTTTCAATAATGCACGAGATAGTAGGAGCACCAGGGTCTTTGAGCTTTGGGGGAGTGTTGTGCGTGAGAATGGAGCTCACTTGCTCAGTAAGATGTACTTTCTTAGGGATATGTGTCCTATCCTTGCGTTCTTGGGTACAATGGTCTTTAAGAAACTTGGCGTAGTACGGGACTTGCTTTATAGCATCCAAAAGAGGGAGGTTGACCTTAACTTGCTTAAACACCTCCATAATATCTTTCATGGTTGCTCCCTTCTTTGAAAAAGGAAAAGGTGAGTTAAGACGAGATGGGAGGGGCACTCTAAGTCCCGGAGGGGCTACTGGCGAGGTCAAAAGAGAAGAGGGGGAAGGGACAGGTACAGCAGTAGATGTTGGGGATGTAGTGGGTATGACAAGTTGGTCGGTGTTGGAGCCATCAGACGGCTTTGGGTCTTTAGGGAGTGCAGGCGTTACTAAGTTTTCAAGTCTCCACTTCCCATCCATTCCTTAGGGTCAAAACTGCATTCACTTCCTCATGGTGGTTACTCACAATTTTTCGATTCTCGGCTACATACTGACCCTTAGGATTACTCACTGACTAACTTAATAATTTGCCCTCCTCTCGGCGATTGAGGGCGGCAGCTAGCTGCCTGACTTGGGTCTCTAGTTTGGCAATAGACTAAGAGTGTGAGTGCAGAAGTTGAGTGCTCACCTCTAGTCCTTACAGGGCTTACAATACTCGCTCCTCAAAAGTTGAGTTTCGAGGAGGGATCGGAGGGGCTAGTTGTGGAACAGGAGGTGCATAGGCCGGGGGATTATAAGTGTTGTGATATGCGGGCCTAGGCAGTGGTGCTGGCATGTTACCTTGATTGGGTTGCTACCACCAAGACAAATTGGGGTGATTTCCATCTCGGGTTATATGTGTTCGAGAATAGGTCATTACCCAGTTAGAAGAAACCTTGTGCTGCATTAACTTGTGCTTGCACGAATTCAGGGTGTTGGGCAACGGCTGGGCAATCGATGACAAAGTGGGCTGGGCTGGTACACAATGCACATGCGTCTTGAAAGGCAGCATGTGGGGCATAAGGTATAAATTTGAGACCACCAGATAAAAGCTGGTCCAACTTTTGGGTCAGTGTCGCCACTTGATTGGATAATCGTGAGGTTGAGTGACCTCGTAAATGTCTCGGGTTTTCTGAGACGATGAGGCAATAGATCTGTCGGTACGAGATACTGAGGTTTGATGTTGGGAGCTTTCACTCAAACTCTCAAAAAGGCTCCACGCCTTGTTCTCGTTTTTCAACATAAAGGTACCACCGCAAGAGGTATCAACAAATTGATGGTGCTGAGGTGTAAACCCATCATAAAAATATTGGATTAATTGCCACTTCGATACTAGTGATGACGACAGGCTCTAATGCGACCCTTAAGGCGTTCCCAAGTTTCGTGAAAGGTTTCGCTGTCGAGTTGGGTAAAACTCGTAATGGCGCGTCGAATCTTGTTGGTCTTGCCTATCAGGAAATACTTTTTGAGAAATTCCTATTGTAATTTGGCCCAAGTTGTGATCGTGTTCGCTTCTAAAGAGTTAAGCCAAGTTGGCCCAAGTTGTCTTTTAGGGAGAAAGGGAACGATTTCATTTTAAGTGCTTCATCTGAAAAATTATTAATTTTAACAGTTGAGCATATCTCAAGGAATTCATCAATGTGTTTGTATGGTCCTCATTACTAAGTCCAAAAAAAGATGGTAACATTTGAATTATATTGGACTTAATTTCATAGTGTGTTGCCCCAATCATGGGAGGCTGAATGCAATAGGGCAACACATATTCTGACGGAATATAATACTCTATCGTTGATTTGGTATGTTGGTCTATTTGGTTGGCTTTTGCCATTTATGGGTCAGAGGTGGTCAGAGGAGGGAGAAAAGGTAAAGAAGAGTGCAAGGTAGCTCGGTTATGTCTAAAGGTTCGTTTGATCTTGGGATCAAACGGTGTTAGTGGTGTGTGCAATGACTGACGACCAAGCATGCAAAATAAAATAAGATAATTAATTAAAAAAAGAAAAAAAATAATGCTCATAGGCTACAGGCCCCCTAATTCTAGTTTTCTAGGGTTTTAAATAAAACAAAACAAAAGGTAGAACTTACAATGCTCTGGATAGGAATGAACTGTTTGTCTTCAGGTCAACACGCCCGACGCTTGCACGTTTTGTTCGCCTTTGAAAACCTGAAATGGGTGAAAAATAACTCATTACACTAGGAAAGAAGAAGGAGAAACCAAAAAAAATTCTTGCTATAAAAAGTGTAACTGTGCAATTAATCCCCGACAACGGTGCCAAAAATTGATTCGTTGTCGTACCGTACCAAAATAAATATTTAAAATCCTAAAATTAACTACTATTTGATAGAATAGTAGTTAAGTCTAAGTATCGTTTCTTAGGGACTATGGGATGGAATTACAATTTCATAACTTAAAATATTATTCGATTCTCTTTTATAAAAAAAATTGTTTGTTTTAATCTAAAAATCTAAAATTAAATTAAAGTAAAAATAAAAGATTTGATTTAGATGAGAAAAAAATTTCTAAAAATTTGAATCCACCCAAACCAGTATTTTAGTTTCATTCAGATTCTATTTCATTCATTCGATTCAATTCAATTCGGTCACGACTACAAGACTGACAAGAATTAGCCAGAGGATAAGGTTGAATCGAAACCCGGCATATCCTATCTTAGACGTGGCACGCATCGTCTGAATGATCTCGGCACGACCCGTCCTATCCGAGTATAAGATATCTCACGTTTCGATATGAACAAAAACATATAACAGTTGCATAATTTCGTTATTACAATCATAGAAAGTAAAAACGAAAACTAGATAATTAAATTAAAAGCTCGTTGATCAAATGTCCAACGTCTCTAAATCAAACAATGAAATGAATCTGAATAAAAAAGAAATAGAAATCTAAACTACACTAAGATACCAACTAGGGGTTCATCATCTCCTAGGAAGAAGAAGATTAGCCGATCATGTTTCGGTTCGAATCCATAAAGAATTAAAGAAGAACTGGTTCTTGGGCCTCCGTTTTCGTCTTCCCATCACTTCCCGAGCCTCCACACTTGTCTCTTAATAAGTCTTCAATATGATTTTTGACGATTTAGAAGTAATTGAATGATTCTCCCAAGCCTTGTATTTATAGTAGTGATCCACGCCCCTTGTTGCAGAGTTCTATTCAACTTCTGACCGTCTCGTTCCGTCCAGACACCTCCCGTTCCGTTCGGACGCTTTTTCAATAGTAGCTTTTTCGTTCAGACGTCCATATTTTCATTCGGATGCAAATCATTCTGGTCAATTTTCGTCCGGACGCCCATATTTCCGTTCGAACGCAATTTTGCAAAAATACAACTGCACTGTTGTCTCGACTTCAAATATGCATAACTTCTTCATTCAAACTCCGAATAGGGTCATTCTTGTGTCAAAATTTCGGGAGTCTAATTTCCAATGGTTTTGGCCTTATATCAAAATTCATTTTATACAAAAAGTTATGACCAAAATAGTAAAGATATGTCAATTTTCTTCACATATTTTTCGCATGTTTTTTGTCGAACTTCTTTTGAAATTTTATTTTCTTCACTGTTGAACCTTTTTACCAAATTTTTTTAATTTTGAGGTATTACCACTCATGGTACCGAGTCATCGGGTCCTGAGATCTAACCAAAACATCGTTGTTTTGATCCTTTGGCTTCTATATTGGAATTATTGATCTTTTACAGCTTTTGATCCATTTTAGCCAATTTTTTCACTATCTTGCTTCTTTTTATGCTAACACTGAAATATTACTAAAATATATTAGTAAACACATAATTAAGGCTTAGCGAAATATACTTTGCATGATTTGATCGGCACTTTTATATACCGATCAATACCACACAATAATGTATGGTTTAGATGCAGTGAATGAAAATGAGAGAAAGTTGATGGAATAACTTTCGGTGGAAAATGGAGGACTATTAGTACAACCAAAGTGATTATATAGCAACAATATACAAAAGTTTATGCTTGCATACATTCCTTATCTTGGAAATGTCACACATTAAGTGGATTGATCTTTGTTATGTGCAAAAAAAAAAAAAAGAAGCATATTTTTGTTTATGTTCTTCCCAACCTTTCATAGTAGGGGTGTTAAAAAAACTAAATGAAATGGTAAATCAGTCTGAATCGATTAAAATCATATTGTTTTGTTTGATTTTCTTTATATGGTTTGTGTTGACACCCCATTTTTGTCGTGTCTCGAAAAAATATTTTATAAAAAGAGAGATTAATCCCATTTAATTTATTTTCATAACCATGCAAGGAAAAACCAAGGTGATCCGCCTTAGAAGACTGGGATTAGAGCCGTTAACTATAACGAGTACGCGAAAACCAGAAAAAACTATGTCAATGTAATCAGCATCCAACGATTGAAAATCGTGATGTCAGACCCAATACTTCCAAAACAGGTAAATCAACCCTTCAAAAAATCAAAGAAGAAATGTTATATTTTCTCAGTCCTTTTTTTGGATAGCAAATCTTCTAGAACACCAAGAATGACGTTTCGAGTGCTCAAACTTGATGCGCGCAAATTACCATTTTACCCTTAGGAAGACTTGTTGACCTGTTTTTAGTCATCTTTCATCTAGAAAATGGCTCATGAATGACTTGTCCATATAAAATAATACATATATATTCGCTTCTAAGAAATGAAACCATAAGCACCAATTAGGGTCATTTCTGATCAGATTTGATCCCAATTCGGTGGCCTTTTCGATCAAAAAATGCAGGATTTAATTCGACCTCTTGAGATAATTAAAAAAAAAAGGGAGGGGGGGGGGGGGGGATGTAACTGTAAGGACCTACTTTTTAGGACTGTTATTATCAGCGGTAGTATGCTAACTAGAATCGCCAACGACCACCTAACTCCGAGAATTATCCAATTAAAAATAAATAATAATGATAATAAATAAAATGAAATAAATAATAATAACGATAGCAATTATAAAATTTAAAATAATAATAATAGCATAACGTATTAAATCACAAAAATATAAATTAAAATAATATTATATACACTCATTTACTCACACAATCTCCAACACAAGTCTTATATATATATAAGCGTATATATAGGGGAATCGCTACAGCAATAACATAATAAAATAATAAACAAATGTTAAATCTCTACAACACGCAAGTCCCATTAAAATAATCAAAAGAAATAAAATATTAATATAATAATAATACTAATATATATATGTGAAACCTCAACTCGTTTTATTTTAGAAATGATTAAATGTTGATGGGAGTAAGAATTAAAACTTGAGCTTGGTAATGTTTTGAGCTTGGAAACGCATGCAAGATATGTTAGAGGAAGAATATGAGACTCTAATGGATGTTCGGACAAAAGTATGTGAAAAATGTGTGAAGAAAAGTGACATACTTTCACTAAATTGACCATAACGTTTTGTACAAAATTCATCCTAATATGAGGTTTGAACCATTGGAAAGTAAACTTCCGGGGATTCAGTTGGAGCACAAGAACGACCCTATTTGGAATTCGGATGAATGAGATATGCTTATTCAAAGTTGGACCAACAACGCATTCGAAAAGACCGATCGATCGGTCTTGAGACGGATCGATCGGTCTGTGTCGGGTAGAGGCTATAAATCTCGATTTTTGGGTTAGTTGTGTCATTTTCTCTTTTCTCCTCTCTCTCTAAAAGCTTAGGAGCGAGCTAGGGCTTAGCTTTAGGTGGTTCTTGAGGGTTTCAATGTTCGTCGGGGGTGGAGATCTTACCGTTTCCTTGCGCGAGCGGCTGTTGGAGAGCGTGGATATGCGTTAGAAGCTCCCTTGAAGTTGTGTGTGTTGTGCTTTGGTGAGTTGGAGCTCACACGGGGCTTGATTCTCGATGGTGGGTCTTCTATGAGGTAGGATCTAGACTCTCCCTTATGGTTTGATTAAGATTTGTATTGATTATTTTCATTAGAGAGAACCCTAGTATGTTGCATGTATGAATTTGAGATTTGAGTTGGGTTTTTGTGACAACGGAAGTGTACGGATCCTATGTTGAGGATTAGGATGTATTAAGTTTTTGGAAACCGAAATAAGTTGGGAAGTTAGGGTTTTGTTGGTACTTTGTTATCAAATGAACTAAGAAAATTAACGATTTTGGAGCCACATGATAAAACATGAAATGTTGGGGAAATTTGAGCTTTTTGAGGAATAGTTAGTCATGATTCTTAAGAAAATGTGGTACAAAAAGGGGTTTTCGGGTTATTTTTTATTTACATAAATTTTTATGCCCCAATGGAGATTTTGAATTGACTTTGCTTCCTTTCAAAAAGGTAATTCTTGGTCTTAAATGTGTTAAAAGTATGAAAATTCTTTTATGTATCGAAAATCAAATTTTTAGCTTGAAAAAGAACCTGGAGCTCAACTGATCGATAGACCGATCGATCGGTCTATCGAGCGGTCTTTTGATGCTCTCGGTACTTTTGTGCAAGCAATCGATCGGTCTCTTCACAGATCGATCGGTCTGGCTATTTTCAAAATTAATTTGGTATTTTGTTTAAAGACTTAGCTCTTGAAAATTTTGTACCAAGTTTTTGGATTACTCTTTTACATTGGTTAAACCCTCAGTTGGGCACAATTTGAAAGGTTTTTAAACTCGTTGTTTAATTTCTTTGAATCATGTTAATTAACATAAATTTTGGGCACTTTTTGAAAAACTTGAAACTTGTTGGCTTTTTTTGAATTTGGTCAAATACAATAAGTTTTTGGCGAGTTGTGGCTTACAAATGGGTATATGAGGATTATGGGTTGACATGATGATAACTTAAAATTCCAAGCTTTTGAAAGGAAAAATGGGTTTCGAACTTAATTGTATATGCATATGATGAGTGCATCCCTTTTCATTAAATGATACGATTATTATTGAAATAGTTTTGTGTTGGTACTCTATGAAATGAGTAAATGAAATATGACATATGATAAGTTGTATATTAATATTATGATGCATATGACGTGAAAGAAACTTGAATGCTCAAATGGAATTTGATGAAAATAAAATGAAATGGAAAATTTGATATGAGCATCAAATGATAATGTGTGAAAATAATTGGGAGAGGAACCAGTTGTAGGTTGGACTCCCGAATTTGTGAAAGTAAACGTTATGAACGAATAATGAACTGTATGAATGAATGTGAATTAAGTTGAGCTAGCGGCTCCGCGGTGAAAGACCGAAAACTTGGCAAGATGGGAACCACATGTCCGCGGGTTAGCCCCCGAAATGTGGTGTTGTATCGTGGTGAGTTATAGAGCTATCTATTATCCAATGGTTTCGCGTAGTCTGTTGAGAATTAATAGGGAGCGATTTCTATAAACTGCACCCCATACCGGTTCATTATTATGATACGATTTTGTGATAAATCGGGTATGAAAATGTGATATGATTTTTGTAAAAAGCCGAGTAATGAGATAATAAGACGGATAAAATGTGAAAGAAATGAATGTTTTGAAAAAGGCTTATGGAATTAATGAATTGGCATGCGTGGGCGTGTGCGTGGGAATAGATAATGAATTGATGGAATTTGTATCTTTATTTCGGTTGCACCCATTACACCTCACAAATCATGCTTAGCATTAGAGTTAGTCTTTATCCTACGAGTTTCGGTTCATGTATGTATACAAAACCCTTTCAGGTTTCGAGGATTTGGGGCGATAGTATGGTAGAGAATGCATGTGGAAAAAGGCTAGAGGAAAAATCTAATATTTCTTGGTATTTACATTAAGATTGTACAGAAAGTGAAGTGAATAATTGCAATAATATAAGTATTGTAAATGAACTGTTGAAAATTGAAAATTTTGTTTGGCATCTGACCTATATGTATATCTTTAGAAAAAAATGTTTTTATTATGGTTGATTGGAGAAGACAAAGTGTTCTCCTTAAGAAAGTTTAAAACTCAATATTATAGTGAACGAAAGTTTTTGTTGATAACTTTTATGCGGGGCGGTTTGGGTTAAGTTCACGGGTTCTTAGGGCTCGAGTCATGACAATATATATATCATTATATACATCTCTACACAATCCTAATATAATAATTTAAAATGGTCAAATTTCTACAACCAATAAACTACTCAAAAATATCAATATTTATATAAGGATAAATATAATAATCAAAGAGACCAAAGGAAGCTTAAAAAATATATATAGGTGTATATATAAATCTCTACAACTTAATATTATAATTAAAAGTAAGCAACTCAATATAATAATGTAACTTAAAATTAACTTGTATATTATTTATAAAGAGACTTAATGCAACACATAAATAATTGAATAATGATAAAAATAATACTAAATTATGAATTTGAGTTTTAAAATTTAAAATTATCAAATTAAATTAAAAATAATATAAAGGTCATTAAAAATATACACAAAGTTACAAAATTAAATAAAAATTAAAATTAAGCCCAACCACCGCAACAAAATAATGCTATAATTAAACTAAGATGTAAAAATTAAGTATATTACCTAAAATTATTATATAAATTCAAAACTTTAATAACCATACTTAAAAATATACATTAAGTTAATTTTTGAATACAATTCTTAAACAATGTAGTTTATATATATCATCAATTATACAATATATCAACACAATAATACAAAATTCAAACTTGGAGCCAAAAACCCTCATATGGCCAACCAACATGGAAAGACCCACACTCAACCTCTTATTTTATTTGTTTATGTCTTACACGATTGTTGCATGGATACAGACTCCTTAGGCCTTACAAACTCATCATGAGCCTTCGAGTCCTAACAAAATTGTTTTTAAAAGCACAAGCACCCCATAATTTTCAGCCATGTCTCTTCCCAAACAAGTTTTTTTTGTTCAAAATATATTCTAAGTGTTGTTAGTGTGGGGTAGAGAGAGAAAATGAAGAACAAGCTAAGTTCTTGATGGTTCTTGGTGTTCAACTTCAAGTTCATATATATCAATCATCCTCCTACCATAACCAAGGTAGAAAGAACATCTTTATACATCTATATTTCATCTACTAAGATCTTCTTAACTCCTAAACATCTCTAGATTCAAGATCCATACTCAAACTTATAAGATGTGGTCTTCAATCCATTGCTTATTCTTATTCTCTCTCCTCAACTATCCTCAATCTTCTTTTATTTTTTATCCATGAAACTAGTATATAGCTCATATATAAGCTATATATATGAGAGATATAGCTATGCATGCAAAGGCCATGAGCCTAGGAGCTAAGAAACTCATGTGTCTTTCATGTTTTGAATAAGTCCAGAATCATTTTTTTTCAAAAACCCAATTTTCTTCGATTTTTCGTGTGGGTCTAAGCTTTTTTGTTGGTTCTGAAATTTTCACTATAATTTGGTGGTTGTATTATTAATATGCATGAATTTGCTTGAGGTCCAGATCACCCATTTCGATTTTCTTAAAAATGGATCTTTAAAACGAGATAAATAAACAGTTTGGAAGGAAAACTTTGAACCTATGCCATTTTCTGTAGGAATGAGGTCTCGGTATGAATTTTATGTGGTTGGATAGATAAACGTCTTATCGTTCTAACTCCACTAGAATCACCAAAATATCATATGTATAGAGAACATGGCATCGATTCTCCCAAAGTGTGTCAAATCTGAATACTGTTTGGTAGAACATTAACATAAAATTAAAGAAAAATAATTTTGATGCAAGGCCAACTCTCAAAACTTCAAAACTCATATATCTACCTCTGTAAAAATTTAAAAAGTCAACCAATGAGTTTAAGCCCTCTTTTCTAATTTTTAAAGCTACTGAAAATCTCGCCACTATAGTAGTGTTTATCCTCTGCATAGTCACATCTTTTTGTTTTGCAAAAACCGAGGCTTTAGAGGCCACATCCAGAAAAAGGTTCTAAATAAAAAGTGTTCAAAATATCTGAAATATGCTACCTACCAATTTTAAGAATTTCATTCCATGCCTAAGTGTTTTAAAATACTAAAAATTGTAGCAAAATCATGAAAACCTTGATAGTACTTTAACGTGCTTAAGTGTTTAAATGTTGTTCTTGTGAACCCCTAACTTTATGCCGTGTTTGGGTTGATTAAATTGAATGGTGATGTTATTTAAAGTATTTAGCATGGTTATGATAGCTGATTACTTACATGCAAGCTTGGTTTAATTTTTTATACATGCATGTGATATATCATGACCTACGTGTTAAGTAACTTATGTGAGACCCTAACTTATTTTATTTTTGGAATAATTTAAGTGTTAATGGCGTTGGAATTAACGCATGAGTTCGGTTTAAGATTTTTTTAAAAAAATTGGCATTTCCCAGCGGTCTAGTCGACTGGACGGGTGTCCCCAGTCGACTGGGGGCGGATCCAGTCAACTGAACTAAGATTCAGTCGACTGTACGATGTCGGCAAGGCTTATTTTGGCATTCCAGTAGCCCCATCTAGTTGACTGGATTGGGCATCCAATTGACTGAACCCCCTATTTTTGCCGTGTCTATAAATAGTAGAACCTTGGAGATATTTTGGAATTTTCATTTTTCAGATCTGGTTTCCCTCTCACGAAACCTCCGCCTTCTCTCTATATTTTGATGGGCCCGAGGCTCAATTTTCAGCAAACTAATAGCAGATCCTTGATGTTGGTGCCATGGGTTTCGCATTCATCCGGACAGAATCCTGTTTCGTCAAGGTTCAATTTTTGAGACATTGAGCTTTTGGCTCACCGAGGTAGGATTTTAGATCCTACTGTTGTTAAAGGGTGTTATATGTAATTATATGTGTTTTCACAAGGTGAAAAATACATTAAATATTGTTTTCATGTTTAAACCTTGGTTTTGGGTAAAAAGTGTGTTTTTACGCCTTTCTGGGTTTATTTCATGATCCAGATGTGTTGATATCCGTGATTTTCAAAAAATATTATTTTGAAAACAAGGTGTTTTGTGAAAATTGTGAAAAAATGAGTTTTTTAGAGGTTTGGAGCTAACCTTCGGGGTTAAGTCTCAGCTCTTAAAACGTTTTGATGGAGTATGTTTTTACATGCAAGTAGATCTCCGTGTTGATGGATTGATCTCTTTTTACACATGTTGATGTATAACTGTTTGACGGATTTTTCGTAGTTGAGCTACGTAATGGTTTTGAAATGATTTCTATAGATGTACCGTGACAGTGCGTGTGTTGAGTTGGGCTTCTATTGCTACTCGGTGAAAATTCAGAAACATGCGCAACGTAGGTGCTTTGTACCTTTGGGTTAATCCCTATAAATTAAGCAGTGGGTGCTTTGTACCCACGGGTTTTGGCCCAAAAATTAAGCAGTTACGTTGTTGTGACTCCGTATAGAACTTGTCATTACCTATCAGGCCTTAAGTGGTTCAGGAATAAGATAATGGACAGGAGTCTATAGTTGTTACCTTTGTCCCTGTGTGTGGCAGAGTCGGTACATAAGATTCATTTCACCTTATTCTCCTCGGCGGTATGGCCTGAGTAGAGCATACTGATTTATTACTGCTTATCATTTTATTTTCCTCGACAGTGTGTTCCAAGTGAAAAAATAACGTTTTGTTCTCGGTTGTGTAATCCGAGCGGAAAATCAGATTTTGATTACTGTTTTTCTTTACTTGTGACATGATATATGTACTGTTGATATGCATGGTTTAAGGTGGAAATGAGGAATTTTATGAAGTAAAATCTTTTTGGAGCTCGTGTTAGCCTGATGGAAAACTTGTGACTTTCAGGATGAAAAAACTTTTTTGACTCCCGTGGTTGAGTTTTTATGCTTATGATTGCATAACCTGCTTTACAGCTATATAGTTTGTTTCTATTGGGCTTCGGCTCACAGTGTGAAATTTTGTTATAAAACCTTTTTTCAGGTGAATGTGGTCCTATAAGTTGACCTTGGGGTGCCCAGATGTGGCTGATGACAAGACTTATGTTTGTCTTGATAGGTTGTTTATACCTTTCTGTATATGTTTCATGTTGGATATAACATGTTGTATTGCGTATATAATTCTTATGGATGTATGCATATTTTAATGCTTTCGACAGAACCAAGAGTTGATTGTTATTTTTCGTAGTTTCTTACTACATTTTTTCGTTGCTGGGTTCAACGGTTTACAAACGGAGTTTTCAAATGGTTTATGCTTCATTCAAACTCTTGTGCTTCGAGGGAAATCATGAAACGGTCCAAGTTTCTTTTAAAAAGAAAAGATTTTCTTATCTCAAACTCTTGGCTTCTGGGGCTGAAATCGTAGTCTTTTGGCTACTATTTTAATTCAACTAAACCCTCGGTAGTACGCTTTTATAAAGGTTTTGGCCTTGTTTGGGCTTTTGGGTTTTTATCCTTTGTGTTGGGGCGGTTTGGTGGTTATTTGTAGGCTTTTCGCGTGACCCAGAGTTTGGGGCAGGATAACTTGATATCAAAGCTCTGGATTTGAATACCTATAAGCTGTGGGAAGAGGGTGCGTTACCTTGTGAGAAAAGATGTGTGTGTGCTTGGTTGCCTGTGTTTGGAACATAAGCATGTTAGCTGTTGAGCATGTTGATGCCGTATATATGTGAGCATGGAGGTTGGATCTTAGGATTGATTAGTCTTGTCTTCGGGCATTTAGATTAATAAACTTGGGAGACAAGTTAGAAACACATTTTGCGGACGTGATTTCCGGTAAGGAAGCTAAGTAGGTTATCTAAAGTGACGCGTCATTCTTGTCAGTTCTCCTCGGTATTGGTGTTGTGTCTGCATAATCGTTTTGGCTATGAGTTAGCATGATTATGTGGTATGTGTTAGAAGTAACATGATAGATTGACCTAAGGTTGTCGTGTTTCATGTTTTTTTTATATAACTTGTACACCCTTCTAGAGGATGAGATCATGGTTTGGGTCTTGGATGTGCAACTCGATTGCTATCAGTTGCAGAGGTAAGATTATGAGTTGAGCGTCGACCACTTGGTATGTTGTGGAACTTGTCAGTGAGTTGGGTTTAGCCTAGTGAAGTTGGTTAGCCTCGGCTGGTAAACCGTCGAGTGTTGGTATGAGCAGAGAGCAGAGTTTTGTTCAGGTGTAGTCGAAGCATGGTTGACAGTTTTGGCTTGGATAGCTGACCCCTCTTGAGAGTATGCTATTGGAGGTTAGCGTTGTTTTATGAATGACCTTGTGAGTAGGGGCAATGGGGAATTGGAGACCTTGGAAAATCAGTTGTTATGACTAGATTGGTGGATAGAATCTGTGGATCGTGAAATCCCTTTCGATTGGGGTTTGGTGTACATGGTTTGGGCTGTGTGATGGATTGAGTACGTCGTGAGCCATGCTATGTCATTAGCCGTGTACTCAGGATGGAGTATAGACGGGAACATAGTGGATAGGAGTGTAGTAATCCTTGGCCCGGTGTATGTTGAGATAGCAGAACATATGATTCTAGAGATATTCTCTGGTAATCAGGATGTTTACGGTAGTCAAAGTAGCATCTGAGGATGTTGTTGGTAGTCTGAATAGTTCTGTTAACCTTGGAAGTTGTGTACCTCCTTGAAGTTTGAGAATTGAGTTCTGAGTGAATGAACTCAAGGATACGGGGACGAGTAGGAGTTATAGATATATTGGGAAGAGTATGGGTTGCAACTGTGTTGGAATGTGTAAGGGTTCAGGTTACGATTCTAACATGCGACGAGTAGCAGTTCTGTGGGATTCCTACGAGAACGTAGGTTTGTGGTCTGGTCGTTATCCTAGTGATTAGGAGTTCGTGTTTGGGAATCGTGCTGGGTACATGAGGTTCGAAGGGACCATAGACGAGTTCGGGAGTGTGGTTGGTTAGTGCTGAGACGATGTATCCTAGGTGTGATATGTCTGGAGATTATTTGTATTCCACCTTAGGTTCAAAGATGGGTATGTTGTTTGCCCATAGGAACGAAATGTGGAGTAATAAGGTTCAGTAATGTACCGTGTAATTGGGCTAGCCTGAGGCGAAAGGTGAGAAATCATGGATTACGATGCCTGTGATCGATGTGTGCCTTGAGAGCGAAAGTGCGAAAGGTGTCTGCATAGTTAACGGAGTTCTTGGTAACTCTAGATGGAAAGTCTCAGAATTGGGTTTTCTTTGTACAGTGCCGTGCATTTTCTAAGTGAATGTTTGGACAGTGGGTTCGAGGTCATGACGTGGCAGTGGTTCGCCTAGCAGGAGTTAGCTGGGTAAGCGCAACCTTTTGGAGTGAGATATTGGTGCGATGGAACTGTTGACGTGTGTCTATGTGCACGCTTAAGGATGGGCTTGTAATCATATGGGATGGGAGGTGATGTGCAAGGTATGCAGCTTGATGGTATTCGTCTGTGTGTGAATGACTTCGAAGAGTTGAGATCTTAGTATAGCGGATGGTATGAGTATCGTGATCGTGGTTGACGACAGCTATTTGACTGTGGTCCATGTGGCCTCAAGGTAAGGTTAACAGGGTTCTTTGAGGGCCAAGTGTTGATGAATACAGGGAGTACGCTGGGTACTGGGAGTACGTTGAGATTGGGACATGGTTTCTTCTTGATCCTTTCTTTTTCTCTGGATGGAGAAAGAGTTTCTTTGACGGTTGTCTGGTGCGAGTTATTTCATCTTGGTTGGATGGAGATGTCGGGTTCTAGTTTGATTCATCGTGGTTTCGATGCGTGGTGCATAGATATGTGCCTTCTTGGATGTTGAGTATCCGTGTATACGACCTGGGATCCGATTGCTCCCGCAGTTGGGGACCGTAAAGAATCGCATGATGGGGTTCGTATTATCCCGCGGTGAAAGATCGTAAAAGAGTATGTATGAGTGTGGTAAACATAGCAGGCCGTGGCAACCTAGTCGGAGTACGGCTTGTGATGCACGATGGGTGAACCATTTGGGTTGTATGCCATGTGAGGTCCGGTTAGTGGACTAGGACGGCTTGTGCTTGTTCTTATGACAAGAGAGTTTGTATTTTTACACAGAGTTCTTTTTGCAGTGATCAGCAAAGAATCCTTAACCGTTGTGTGCGACTTGTTCTGGGTTGTGTGTATGGTTGTACTTCTAGCTCGTGGCAGAGCGGGAATTTTATTGGAACCATGCAGCTATGATATTCACGTGGTGAGTTTCTAGTAAACTTGAGAGTCTGGCTTTATCTTTTGTTTGCGGCTTGCAACTGTTCAGAGTTCTTAGAGTCGAGGAGTGGATATCGACTGTAGTAAGTGTTGTGCTTTGGCATAACTGTTGTTTGTGTGGATGGTGGTCCCGAGAGTGTGCTAAGATACAAGTCAGAAAGGATGCGACGATTATGGAATCTTGGTTTGGGTGGCCTATTCAGACCGACGCGATTGTTGGTTGGGAACGGAAGTGCCGTGATGAGTTCTGTGTATGAGGAAATTGCTAAGTATAAGAGGTAAGTCTTGGTTGGTGTCTTGAGTTCGAATATTCTACTATTGTGGACTTAAGGAATTGATGTATGTGTTCTGCGTTGGGGTTGATGTTTGCTAATGGTCATCATGTTTACATTGTCAGATGACGTGATCCTATGTGATTTGAGATGGATCTGTAGCCTTGGTATCAGTGATCTGATGGCGAGACGTTGAGTTGGGTAGTGATGTACTGTTGCATGAGAGACATAGTTGGGTTTGTGTAGGTCGTTGGTGTTAGGGTTGGTATACTGAAAATCATATTTTTAGTATTTAATTTTATTTTTAATAAAATTAGTTTTCTATTTTTATGAGAATATTTATAAGCAATGTATGTATATCATTTCTTTGCTATACATGGATGTTCAATATTCTGTATAATATTTAATCTGGTGTGTAGAGTACGGCTTACACATAGAAGACCAGATTTTAAGTTCTTGCAGAATATAAGTTTTATGTTCACAGTTTAGATGGAAATGGACATACCATCGGTACGACTG
>JAUMHN010173824.1:0-22050 GCA_032360265.1 Heliamphora ciliata
TATCACCAAGGTCAGTTCCTAAAGTAAAAAGGTCATTTATTTTATTTTAGTAAAAACCCTTCAGCATTTTACAGAGAGAATCTTAGAAATTAGGCTTCTGTTGGCCATGATTTTGGGGCATCAATTCAGGGATTCTAGGTCTGATTTTTGGTGAGGAGTTATTTTAAGATGTCCCCTACAAGTTTTATGTTTTGTATTAAGGCAAGTTATTTGGAAACAGTTTAAGATTTTGGCCAATTTATAAAGAGGGACCAGTCAGCCTAAGAAGGGTCTATAGAATGTGATTTTAACAGAGAATGTTCAAAACCATTGGAGTATCATCCGAAGGTATTTTGGGCTAATTGTTGCTCAGTCATTAGTATAATATGTTAGCTACAGTTTTTACGTTTACCACTTTTGTATTTGGCGTCTAAAAAGTTAGGTTTTGGGTCTCACAAAAATGTGTGACAGAGAGGTCTGTCAGTTACTGAACCATAATAGTGACTTTGGGATGGCTTTTGACCTATCAAGACTTCATAGTTCTGCCTCATGCTTGGTGGAAAGAAGGATAAATATGTCCTCTAAATGTTTTATATTTTGACCTAAGCTCGGTTCTCACTCTAACTTCGGGTTTTTAGGCCTGTAATTCAGAGTGGTCAAGATCTGACACTCTTTGAAAAAAATGAGATATCTGGAGTTGTACCCAACTAAATCACTTCAAACCAATTTTTTGTGAAAGAGAACTGAAAAATATAGTTCTGGACACAAAAATCACTTTAAAATCATTTTTCTACAATTAGTTATGATGTTTTAAAGTTGGTGGCAGAAAGTAAGTTTAGAAAATTAGGTAACTTAGGGTTTTAATTGTTTAGCTTGTCTTGTGTGCATTCTTGACATGTTTTCTTCGCATACATGTTATAAACTCACATAAACAAAAACTCTAGAATACACACAAGGCATAAAACTTAAAAACATACACAGACAAGATCTTACAAAACACAATCTTACACAAATAGCCCATGTTCTACTCATATGACGCCTTTTTGACTCATTCTTTGTTTTATTTTCTTAGGGTTTGTTATAGAGATGGATTAAGGTGTATCTTGGGACAGAATATCAGAAGATTTAAGGGAGTTGCTTACCTCTTTTGATGTTACAAAGATTGAAGAAGAAGTGGACTTAGTTTTAGTGCTTCCCTCTTAAATTCTCCTAGCTCCCTCTTCCTTCTTCTCTCTTTCTTCTCTCATTCTCTCTTGAGAATACTTAGAAAATTTTGAAACCTCTCTCTCTTACTCTCTCAGCCGAATGAACATGAAGGGGAAGGGTGTTTGGCATGTTGGTTTTTTATAGAAAATTGATAAAGGAGACTTTAATTATGGTGTATAAGTAAATTTTGAATTTTTTAAAAATTACAATTGGTTGCATGGGAGGTCGGAATTGCTCAAGACTTACAAAAATCAGACTTGGGGCAGGTAAATTTTGGCCATGCAGTGTTTGGGAGAATAAAAAGTTGTTTTGGTTATTAATTATGGTTTTAAATTGTATTTTAGTGCATTTTTGTGTATACAAATTCATAAAATTTTAATTTTATGTACCTAAACCTACCAAAACTTATTATATTAATGTATTTATAATTTATTTAGTCTTCCCATGATTTATCATAATTTTGATAGTAATTAAATAAATAATTATAGGCTTTTAAGCTAGTTTGACTAGAATTGACTTTTTGACTTATTTATTGTGTAGAGACTTTAAATAATTATTTGTTTGCTTTTGTTGATCTATATTATTATATTAGCATGCATATTACTTGTATAAAAAGTATTGGATCAAAATAATGCTTAATTTATACATTTTTTAAAATCATTTTTAAGCTTAAAAAGGCCAAAAAGTAGCTTTTCGGGCACATATCCCTAGGTGGCCGGCCATGGAAGGGCATTTTGGTTATTTTTATTATTATTTTGTATTTTATTAATTAATTGCATATAAATATCTGATTTTGAGTGTCCATGTGTTAAATTTTAGATTTTTGGGACTTTTTGTTATATTAGGGGTAAAATGGTCATTTTACCTTAGTTATGAGAATTTTTAATTTTTAATTTAATATTTTTTATTATTTACTTAATTTAAGATATTTCGAGACTTTTCTAAGTGTTAGGGCTTTGCCTTTGAGTATTTGGTCTCTTTTAGGATTTCCGGGTTAAAATTAGGGTTTTAGGTTAAACTAGGATTTTTCATTATTCATGTAGCGACCTAAGTTCTCGTCAATTAACAGTTGCTAATACTAGTGTTTGGGCTTAGATCGTTCCGCGAGTAGTTATAGTCCAGGCTGTTACAACTAGGATCCGGGTCGAATTGTTACAATCTAGATGGTTACTACTAGGGTCCGGACCGGGGTGTTACAATTTAGTTCCTAGACCTATAGATCATTCCATAATTGAAATTAAATGGATTTATAGAAATAAAAAGGATAAAAAAGGCATTGTTGTCTGTAACAAGGCTAAGCTAATTGCACAATGTTATAATCAAGAAGAAGGAATAGATTTTGATAAAACCTATGTACCCGTATCTAGGATGGAAGCCATATGCATGTTGCTTGCATATATATTACATAAGAATTTCAAACTCTATCAAACGGATGTAAAAAGTACATTTTTGATTGGCTTTATCAGTGAAGAAGTTTATGTTGAACAACTGCTGGGTTTTGAAAACTATCATTATCCCATTCATGTTTTCAAATTATCTAAAGCATTGCATAGTTTAAAGCAAGCTCCTAGAGTTTGGTATGAAAGATTAAGTTATTTCCTACTAAAAAATGACTTTATAAGAGGCAAAATTGACACAACGCTTTTCATAAAAACAAACCACGAGGATATGCTTATTATTCAAATATATGTTGATGATATTATATTTGGTGCTACTAACGAAAGTTTGTGCAAGGAGTTCTCATTGTGTATGCAAAAGGAATTCGAGATGAGCATAATGGGCGAACTTACATTCTTCCTTGGAGTTTTCAAATCAAACAAGCCAAAAATGGAACGTTTGTGACCCAATCAAAATACATAAGGGACTTGCTCAAATGGTTCAACGTGGAAAATGGAAAAGTTTTGGGAACACCCATAAGTCCATCAACAATGCTTGACATCGACGAACAAGGAAAATCGGTAGACACTAAGCTCTACCGAGGTATGATCGGTAGCCTCTTATATTTAACTGCTAGTAGACCAGATATAATGTTTAGTGTGTGTATGTGTGCTAGATTTCAAGCATGTCCAAAACAATCACACCTAATTGCAGTTAAAAGAATTTTGAGATATTTAATCGGTACAATAGACAAAGGGTTATGGTATCCAAAATTCACCTCCTTTGAAATGGTTAGTTATTCTGATGCAGATTTTACCGAGTGCAAAATCGATCGCAAAAGCACTAGTGGTACTTGTCAGAAGCACTTGTTTCTTAGTTCTCTAAGAAACAAAATTTCGTAGCCTTATCAACTGCCGAAGCCGAATAGTTGTTGTGCCCAAATCTTATATATGAAACAACAACTTCAAGACTTTAAAATGAATTATGATGTTGTGCCAATTAAATGCGATAATACAAGTGCAATCAATATCTCTAAGAATCCAATATTACATTCACGAACGAAACACATTGAGATAAGACACCATTTTCTTCGTGATCATGTACAAAAAGAAGATATTCATCTAGAATTTATTTGCACAAATGATCAATGGGCCGATATTTTTACTAAATTACTTAATGAGGACCGATTTATCTTAATAAGAAGAGAATTGGGATTATTGCATCATCGAGAAGTTATATGAGCATAATTGAGAAAAAGTGAGAAAAGTTTATTTTAATTTTAGTCGACTAAACCTATGTCCAGTCAACTGAACCCCTTACTTTAGGCTACTGAATACATACTGGAAACCAAAATTGGGAAAAAGGAAACATCCAGTCGACTGAATTGAGCACTCCAGTCGACTGAACTTCTGGGTTTTTAAAACCCTAGATTGGCTGAACACGTTTTAAACAGCCCATTTTTTCATTTCCTCCCTATCTCTTTTTCTCTACATCCAACATCTTTCTTCTAAAACCCTAATCCTCCACCACTCATCCTACTTGTTTCTCCTACTTACCTCTTCTCTCCATCATCAAATCCTCATTACTCTTACCATGCCGCATAAAACTAGAGGAGAAAAGGGCAAGGGTATTGCCCATTATGCATCTTCGGCGCCAAATGTGTGAGACCCTGACTCGTTTTTTTTTCGGCATTTTTCGACGCGCGTTTAGTGTTTTCATTTTAGAATATTTTTATGCGTTTTTATGCATGTTCGGGTTTGGATATGCATGCGGGGTTGGTTCCCGGGGCCGTTGGGCGCTGTGATGCGGGTTTAAAAAAAAGATATTTTCGTGACCTATATATATCTGGCATTAGATAGTTTCAAAAGATATTTTTAAAACTTCTCAGCTAAGTTTTCTCGTTTTCTCTCTGCCTTATCTCTAACTTCTCAGGGGGCCCGGGGCTCGATTTTTGACGATCCAATAATGGATCCCTGCTATTGGCATCGAGGGCTATGCGTTTATTTAGACAGAATTTTATTCTGACAAAGTTTAATTTTACACGTGGATCGAGGCGTCGAGTTTTTGACTCAACGAGGTAAGATCTTAGACTCTCATATCTTATAAGGATGCTACGTGTACTCGTGTGTGTTTTTACTGGTTAAAAATGCATCAAAAATAGATTTATATTTCAAAAAAATTGGATTTTGGTTCAAAACTATTTTTTTTTGTTGATTTCGATTGAATGGAATCAGGTTTTGAGTATTTCTTTCGAGGTTTTGTGGTAATCTTGGGCTTGGGTATGCCCGAGAATGTCGAAAGGAAGCTTGAAGGCTGCGATTTGGGTTTGGAAGTGGAAATTTGAAGTATAAATGTGAAGAGAAGGAGGTTTGGGGCTTAGAACTCAAAACAGGAAAAATCTGGGTTTTTCTCGGGTGCCTGCTCACTCGAGCATCCTATGTCCGCTCGAGCGGACTGGCTGCGCATAGCCATTTTTTGTGATCATATCTCCCTCATTCGGACTCGGAATGGGGTCATTTTATACTCAAATTGAAGCCCCGGAAGTCTTCTTTCAAATGACACCTCTCTCACAATAAAATTATTTTTATAGAAAAAGTTATGAATAAAAGAGTGAGAGTATGTCAAAATTTCTTAATCGTTTTTCACCCATTTTTGGCCGAATGCTTAGGAAAAGGTTATTTTTCATTCTTATTGGAACTTTTTATTAAATTTCTTGTTCCTTGAGGCGTTTGTTGTTTTTGTGGTCGTGTGGTGGCCTTTTAGTCGATTGGGTTATGGGGCTCGATCGACTGCTCTACTCTAGTAATTTTTCAGTTGATTGGATTATGGGGTCCTGTCAATTGAAGTCACGGAGAGGGTGATGGTCACGTCATGCAGGGTGTTGGGGCACGGTTGTGTGCATAGTGGTTTATGCATCGTTGGGTGCGGGGCATGTGAGTCTGTTGTTCGTTTTGAAGATGGGGTTTTGGTGAGAACCGTTTTGTGGGAGGTTCTGGTGTTGGCCTCTGGGTTAGGTTTTTGTTTTCTGCATCGTTGGTTGTCTAGGTGAATGGACGGATCGTTCGGGTGAGCGGATGATGGGTGTGTGGCATGTGATGTCTTATCGGGTTATGTGGCGTCGTTATGTGGAACGTCATTGCTATAATGTTTCTATGCTTATAGAACTATGGTTAATTTTATTCTTGCATGTTGTAGGACGGGTATGTGATCTTACATGATCTTATGTGGTCTTGAAGCATTTAAGGCTTTGGTTTTGTAAATGCATATGTTGATTCGGTGTTATCCCGTAGTATTCAGTGTTATCCTATAGTATACGGTGATATCCCGTAGTATGCGGTATTATCCCGTGGTGTGCGGTATTATCCCATGGTATACGATTTTATCCCGTGGATGTGTGTTTGAGTAGAGATCGTCATCTCTGTGTTAGGCCTGTTATTAAGGCTTATGAGAGTCGATTTTGTGGTGCATGTGGGGCTCATGGGAGTCTTGGACATAAGAGTCTATCTTTGTTGGTGAAGCATTGTACTATATATATATACTAAATTATTTTCTAGGCTCTGATGAGTCGTGATACAAAATCGTTTTCAAAATTGTTTTCTTTGAGACTCTTGGAAGTTCTTGTATAAAATTATTTTTCAACTGTTTTCTTTCAGAGCTCGTATGAGTTCAAATATAAAATTATTTTTATGGCTCGTGTGAGTAGAAAATCGCACCTCATTTTCCGAGCATGTTTTGTTTATATTGCATACTTGTCTAGTTTCCGCTGAGTTTTGGCTCACGGTGTGGGATTTGAAATATTTTTTAGGTACCGGTCACGCCGGTTGATACGGGGTTGCTGGAGAGGTGGAAGGGTTGCAGTCTTTCTTTTTATTCTTTTTTGACCATGTATGCTTATAGCATATTTTTTGGTGTTGGAACTGTATAATGTAAGCCTTTTTGGCGGTTATATTTAAATGCATGTATGCTTTAATTTGTGAGTATAACATCGGGTTGGGTGTTTTATATGGTTGTTTATGGGTGTTTCACATGACCCAGAGTTTGGGGCATGACAGAATGGTATTAGAGCTCAGGGTTCGAATACCTAAGAGCCATGGAAAGAGGGTGCATCACTGTGTGAGGTTGATTGCGTGTGCTTGATTGTATGTGTTTAGATGTTTTGATAACATGAACGTGTTAGCATGTAGGGTATATGTGAATGTTGTGTATATGTGAGCATGGGGGTTGAACCTTATGATTGATTAGTCTTACCTTTGGGCATTTGGATTAACAAACTTGGGAGCCAAGTTAGAAATGCGTTTAGCTGACGTGATTTCTAGTAGGAAATTTGAATAGGTTATTCAAATTGACACGTCATTCTTATCGGTTCTCCTCAGTAGGTGGGGTTTGTTAACCTATGTGACTACGTGTTAGCATGCTTATGTGGTTCGCGCTTATATGCTGCATCTTATGTTATGTGTTTCTTTCATGTAGACGTGATGTCTGTGCGGAGAGGGCGAAGCCGTGGTCGAGGCCGTGGCCGTGGTTTTGGCCAAGCGGATGTGCCTATCCCTGATGCTGGGGATGCAAATGCTCCCCAGAGACCGATGGATGCGACTGAGTTGCTGCGTGTGCTGGTTGGTTCTATCTAGCAGTTGGTTAAGGTAGCTAGAGGTGAGACCGTTAGAGAGGGAGTGCCTGAGTCGAGGGCTACAGTGGTGATGCGAGAGTTCAGACGTATGGATCCTCCTACTTTTGTTGGGGACCCTGATCCTACAGTGGCTATGGACTGGTTAGAGTTGATGACTCAGATCCTTGACACACTGTAGATAGTTGAGGATGAGTTGTGGGTTTCTTTTTCCACGTTTTAGCTAAGGGGTGATGCTCACGAGTGGTGAAAATATGCCAGAAATACTGTGGGGGTCACATGGGCAGCATTCACTAGAGTTTTTCTGGAGAAATGCTTTCCTGCTTCATCTAGAGACTTGTATAGAGAGGAGTTCTATACTCTCACCCAAGGAGCGATGGGTGTTATGCAGTATGAGGCCAGGTTTACTAGCCTGTCTCATTTTGCACTGGAGTTGGTGGCGACCGACGAGCTGAGGTCGAGGCATGGGGCTGCGTGTGTTTACAGAGCTGGTGGAGGCAGCAGCGAGGAATGAGAATGCCTTGGTAGAGATTCGAGTTTCCAGGGAGGCTAGGACACCACAGGGTGGGACAGAGACACAGATAGGTGGGCGCTCCAGTAAGAGGTAGAAGTCCTCTGGCCTTAGTTTTCATCCATCTGGATTGCCACAACAGTTCTCTGCACTAGCACCATTGGTTGTTTCGTCGGGGAGACCAAAACAGAGGGAGGTTAGATGTTATCAGTATGGACAGCTGGGGCATCGTGTGCTAGATTGCCCGCAACAGAGGCAATACTGGGATCCACAGTTGATGCAGTCCCAGAGTTTCGTACCGAATCAGTCATAGGGGAGGGAGCTTCTGATTTGCTATAGATGTGGTTAGACTGGACATATTCGCAGGACCTATCCCTAGAGAGAGAGTTCGTCGAGCACTATAGGCACACCAGAGGGTTCATTTGTGCCAGATCAACAGCAGCATCCTGTAGTTCAGACTTCCCCGATTGCAGGTGGGGGTGCTTCAGTTCAGTCGGTGTGCTAGCCGACAGTGCCGGGTTTTGGCGGACAGGCTAGAATTATGCAGGGCCAAGCATATGTACTTACAGCTCCTAGTTTATCCAGGGCACCGGTTGTGCCTGATGATACAGATGTTTCTCCAGTGCACAGAGGTACTTTCTCAGTATACAAGCTTTGGGCCAGTTTCTTCATTTCATCTGTTGGGGGTTGGTGATGGACTCCGTCGGTGGTCTGCTATGTTGAGACAGCGGTTGGTGAGGATGTGAGGCTGGGTTGAGTCGTAGATCCCGTGTCTTTGAGATAGTTGGTCGTTGTTTAGGATGCTTGACCTTGTTTGACTATATCCTAGGAATGATGTGGCTAACCATCTCTTATGCCTGTGTCGATTGCGATCGATAATTTGTTTCTTTTTGGCCTTGTGCTGAATTTCAGGGACGAAATTCCTTTAAGGGAGGTAGAATTGTGAGATCCTGACCCATTTTCTTTTTGGGCATTTTTTGACGCACTTTTATTGTTTTCGTTTTAGCATGTTTATATGCATTTTTATGCATGTTTGGATTTAAATATGCATGCGGGGTTGGTTTCCGGGGCCGTTGGGCGCTGTGATGTAGGTTTAAAAAAAAATGAAGATATTTTTGTGGCCTATAAATATCTGGCGTTAGATATTTTTAAAAAATATTTTCAAAACTTCTCAGCTAAGTTTTCTCATTTTTTCTCTGCCTTCTTTCTAACTTCTCAGGGGCTCGGGGCTTGATTTTCGATGATCCAACAGCAGAAACCTACTATTGGCATCGGGGGCTACGCATTCATCCAGATATAATTTTATTCCAACGAAGTTCAATTTGCACGTGGATTGAGGCGTCAAGTTTTTGACTCAATGAGGCAGAATTCAAGACTAACATGTCTTATAAGTGTGCTACGTATAATCGTATGTGTTTTTACCAGTTAAAAATGCATGAAAAATTGATTTATGTTTCAAGTAAATTGGGTTTTGGTTCAAAACCATTTTTTGTTGATTTCGGTTGAATGGAATCAGGTTTTGAGTGTTTCTTTCGAGATTTTGTGGTAGTCTTGGGCTTGGGTATGTCCGAGGATGTCGAAAGGAAGCTTGGAGGCTTCGATTTGGGTTTAGAAGTGGAAATTTGAAGTATATTTGTGAAGAGAAGGAGTTTAGGGGCTTAGAACTCAAAACAGGAAAAATCTGGGATTTTCTCGGGTGCCTGCTCGCTCGAGCGCCCGATGTCTGCTCGAGCGGACTAGCTGCGCAGGGTCATTTTCTTTTGATCATATCTCTCTCGTACGGACTCGGAATGGGGTCGTTTTTGTACTCAAATTGAAGCCCTAAAAATTTTCTTTCCAATGACACCTCTATCACAACAAAATTGTTTTTGTAAAAAAATGTTATGACCAAAAGAGTGAGGGTATGGAAAAATTTCTTAACTATTTTTCACCCGTTTTTGGTCGAATGCTTTGGAAAAGGTTATTTTTTTATCCTTATTGGAACTTTTTATCAAATTTCTTGTTCCTTGGGGCGTTTTTTGTTTTTTTGGTTGTGTGGTGGCCTTTCATTCAATTGGGTTGCGGGGCTCGATCGACTGCTTTCCTCTAGTAATTTTTCAGTTGATTGGATTATGGAGTCCTGTCAATTGAAGTCATGGAGAGGGTGATGGTCACATCATGCGGCGTGTTGGGGCATAGTTCTGTACGTGGTGGTTTGTGCATTGTTGGGTGCCAGGCGTGTCAGTCCGTTATTCATTTTGAAGATGAGGTTTTGATGAGAACTGTTTTGTGGGAGGTTCTGGTGTTGGCCTCCGGGTTAGGTTTTTGTTTTTTGCATCGTTGGTTGTCCCGGTGAGTGGATGGGTCGTTCGAGTGAGTGGATGATGGGTGTGTGGCTTGTGATGTCTTGTCGGGTTATGTGGTGTCGTTATGTGGAACGCCTTGGTTATACGTGTTTCTGTGCTTATAGAACTATGGTTAGTTTTATTCTTGCATATGTTGTAGGACAGGTATGTGGTCCTACGTGGTCTTATATGGTCTTGAAGCATTTAAGGCTTTGGTTTTGTAAATGCATATGTTGATTCAGTGTTATCTCATAGTATTCAGTGTTATCCTATAGTATTCGGTGTTATCTCGTAGTATGCGGTGTTATCCTGTGGCGTGCAGTATTAGCCCATGGTGTGTGGTGTTATCCTGTGGTGTGCGGTATTAACCCGTGGTCTACAGTTTTACCCCATAGTATATGGTTTTATCCCATGGATGTGTGTTTGAGTAGGGATCGTCATCTCTGTGTTAGGACTGCTATTGAGGCTTGTGAGAGTCGGTTCTCTATTGTATGAGGGGCTCGTGGGAGTCTTGGCTCGTAGGAGTCTATCTTTGCTGGTGAAGCATTGTGCTATATATATATATATAATTATTTTTAGGCTCTGATGAGTCGTGATACAAAACTGTTTTCAAAACTGTTTACTTTGAGACTCTTGGAATTTCTCATATAAAACCATTTTCAACTATTTTCTTCTAGAGGTCGTATGAGTTTAGATATAAAACTGTTTTTATGGCTCGTGTGAGCCGAAAATTGCACCTCATTTTCTGAGCATGTTTTGTTTATATTGCATACTTGTCTAGTTTTCATTGAGCTTTGGCTCACGGTGTGGGATTTGAAATATTTTTCAGGTACCGGTCACGCTTGTTGATACAGGGTTGCTGGAGAGGCGAAATGGTTGTAGTCTTTCTTTTTATTCTTTTTGGACCGTGTATGCTTATAGCATATTGTTTGGTGTTGGAACCATGTAATGTAAGCCTTTTGGCAGTTATATTTAAACGCTTGTATGCTTTAATTTGTGAGTAAAACATCGGGCTGGGTGTTTTATATGGTTGTTTATTGGTGTTTCACGTGACCCGGAGTTTAGGGCGTGACAAAATGAGAGTCTTTTCTCTTCCTCTAGGGATAAGGATCTCTATACACATCATCTTTCATCCATAGAATCGATTTTCGGTAAGTTTTTTGACATGGATTTTATGGATCTTTATTTTCCTAATATATATCGTCTATTTGCTCAAATAGATTGGGGTGCTTATGTGAGACCCTATTTCATTTTTTTTCTTGAGTTATATATATATTTGATGTGTTTCATTCATTATATGTATATCATCGATGGGTGATTTATGATTCATTGTCATAGAACAACATTTGTAGATGTGTTTTACGCTTTTCTGGGTTTGGTTAAGGCTTTTTTGGCTAGTGTTTGGGCTGAAAAACCTATTTGGCGTAAGAGACCGTGTTACCCAGCAGTCTAGTCGACTGGACTGGAGGATCCAGTCGATAGTGGGCCCATCCAGTCGATTGGATGAGGCTGTTTAGTCAACTGAAGCGAGATATTTTGCCGTGTCTATAAATATCTAGCCGTGGAGATATTTTAGAAAACATAACTTCTAAGCTAAGTTTCGCGTTTTCTCTACCTTCTTTCTAGATTTGAGGGCCCAAGGCTTGGTTTTTTGTTAGTTTGTTTGCGGATCCTTGCTGTACACGCCGTAAGCTTTGCATCCATCCAGTTGGATTCATTTCGACGAAATTTGATTTTTGAGGCTTTAAGTTTTGACTCACCGAGGTAGGATTGTAGACTGTATAGTTGTTAAAGGGTGCTATATGTAATTATATGTGTTTTCACCGGGTAAAAAATACATTAAATGTTGTTTTCATATTTAAATCTTGGTTTTCAAGTAAAAAGTATGTTTTTATGCCTTTCTTGGTTTAGTTCATGATTCGGATGTGTTGATATCCGTAGTTTTCAAGAAGGAGGTTTGAAAACGAGGTGTTTTGTGAACAATTATGAAAAAAACGTGTTTTTAGAGGTTTGGAGCTAACCCTTGGGATTGAGTCTCAGCTTTTAAAATGTTTCGATGGAAGTATGTTTTTACATGCTATTTGATCTCCATGGTTGACGGATTGAATCTCTTTTTATACATGTGATGTATAACTGTTTTACGAGTTTTTTGTAGTTGAGCTACGATTGGTTTTTAAAATGATCCTATAGATGTACCATGACAGTGGGTGTGTTGAGTTGGGCTTCTATTGCTTCTCGGTGAAAGTCTAAAAACGTGCACAGAGTAGGTCCCTACGGTCCTTCGAGTTAATCCTTATAAACGAGGTGGTAGGTGCTTAGTACCCTCGGGTTTCTGGCATGTAAACTAAGTGGTTACGTTGTTGTGACTCCATATTTTTACTTGTCCTTACCTAGCAGGCCTTAAGTGGTTCAGGACTAGGGTAATAGGCAGGAGTCTATAGTTGTTACCTTTGTCCCTGTGTGTGGCAGAGTCGGTACATAGGATTCATTTTATCTGATTTCTTCCTCGGCTGTGTGACCCGAGTGGAGAATACTATTTTGTTACTATTTTTCCTTAACTGTGGCATGATATCTGCATTGATGATATGCATGATTTTAAGGAAGAAAAATTGTTTTGAGGCTCGTGTTAGCCTGATGGAAAATAGGTGGTTTTCAGGATGGAAAACCTTTTTGACTCATGTGGTTGGGTCTTCATGCTTATGATTTCATAACCTGCTTTACAGCTTTATAGTCTATTTCTATTGAGCTTCGGCTCACGGTGTGAAATTTTGTGCAAAACTTTTTCTGGTGTAGGTGAACACGAGGAGTTGACCTAGATTCCCGTTGTGGCGGAAGACTTGTAGTTTTCCTTGTTTTTGAGACATGTAGTCTTACATGCGATGCCTATTTCTGAAGGCGAGTTTTGTACGCCTTGAGGCGACGTACTTATGCATGTATGGAACAGTATGTTTACTGCTTATGAGAGATGAACCTTGGGTACTTTTTGTACAAATGCTTTATATTTTGAGTAAATGGTTTTCCAACTAAAGATCTTATTTTCATAAATAGCATTTTGGTAGGCTTTCACGTGACCCTAGGGTTTGGGGCGTGACAACTTGGTATCAGAGCTCTGGGTTCGAATACATAAGAGCCATGGGAAAGAGGGTACATCACCTTGTGAGGATGTGCGTGTGTTTGATTGCATGTGTTTATGCGTTTTCTAACATAAGCATGATAACCTGTTCAGCATGATAGTTGTGTATACGTGGGTATGGAGGTTGGACCTTAGGATTGATTAGTCTTGCCTTCGGGCATTTGGATTAATAAACTTGGGAGCCAAGTTAGAGACGCGTTTTACAAACATGATTTCTAGCAAGGAATCTAGGTAGGTTATCCAAAGTGACGCGTCATTCTTGTCGGTTCTCCTCGGTATGTGAGATGTGTTGACATGATCTTAAGTGGTTATGTATTAGCATGCCTATATGTGTTATGTCTTTTATGTTAGTAATAACATGTTGTTTGGAAGCTTATCCTGTTATGTTGTTTTCGTATAGAGTTATGTCCACGCAGGGCAGACGAGGCCGTGGTTGAGGCCGTGGCCGTGGTTCTGTCCGAAGGGATGTTCCAGTCCCAGATATTGAGGATGCTAATGCACCCCAAGGACCTATTGACAGAGTAGATCTGTTGCGTGAGATGGTAGGCTCCATCTGGCAGTTGGCTGAGGCCTCTAGGGTAAAAGAGAGCGTACCTGAACCGAGGGTGACAGGTCGCAATGCGCGAGTTCCGATGTTTGGACCCTCCTACCTTTTCTGGGGATCCCAACCCCACGGTAGCCACAGAATGGCTAGAGTTGGTTACTAGGATCTTGGACACGCTTCAGATAGAGGAGGATGATTTGAGGGTTACTTTTGCTGCCTTCCAGCTGAGGGGGAGTGCTCATATGTGGTGGAAGTTTGCCAGGACTACAGTAGGAGGCACTTGGGAGGCGTTCACGAAGGTATTTCTGGAGAAATACTTTTTGGCGACTTTGAGGGATCGTTACAGAGAGGACTTACTTTTCCTTACTCAAGGGACGATGACGGTAGTCCAGTATGAGGTTGAGTTCACTAGTTTATCCCGATTTGCACAAGAGATTGTGCCTACTGTCCCGCTATCCGAGATAGAGTAGCAGCATTCAGGATGTAGGTCTTTACAGAGTTAGTGGAGACCGCCATGAAAGTGGAAGACACCCTGAACGAGACGCGCAGAGATAGAGATATTAGGAGTCAGCAGGACTGGGGACGTGCACTGTCCCAGGGACGCAAGGACAAGTGTCGATGAATATTTGGTTCCAAGTTCTTATCCAGTGGGGTCGTATCAGCCGCAGTTTTCTGCAGCCACATCTCTCGTAGTCTCAACGGGAAGGTCAGAGCAGAGAGAGCTTATTTGTTATAGATGCAGACGGCTAGGGCATCGTGCTGCAGAATGCCGGAGTTCAGTGCCTATTCAGGTACAGTCACAGTTGCAGGTGCAGGGGAGCGAGCCAGTGGTATGTTTTGAGTGCGGCCAGTCTGGGCACATTTGTAGGAACGGCCATAGAGGAGGGAGTATACAGAGTACAGCTGGGGTACCTGTTACTCCATCTACCTAGGGACGCCAGCCATCTAGATTTGTAGAAGGGGCGCCTTAGTACAGTCGGGCAGACAGTCGACAGTCAACAGTTTAGGGTCACAATGGACAGGCTAAAGCATATGTTCTTGCAGACCCCAGTTCATCCAGAGCACCGGTAGTGCCTAATGCTACTGCTACCACATCCATGATCAGAGGTACTCTCCTAGTCTTTAGATCATGGGCTAGTATTCTTATCGGCACGGGAGCATCACATTTATTTATGTCCTCTACATTTGCATCTGTATTGGGGTTGGGAACAGACTTATTGGGTAGTGCTTTGAGCGTCGAAACCCTAGTCAGTGGGAGTGTGATGTTGAGTCGTGTTTGTAGATCCTGCGAGCTGGAGGTCGCCGGTCTTTGTTTAGAGTTTGACTTTATCATTCTAGACATGACCACATTTGATGTCATCCTAGGGATAGATTGGTTGACCACATATCGTGCCTTTATCGAATGCAATCGAAGGAGGGTAACGATTTGTACACCGACAGGTGATTGTTTTTGTTTTGTGGGTGACCGGGACAAGGGTTTGGTGTTTATGCCCAGTGTTGTGCAGAACCAGGGCAACCTGAGTTTCCTCTTTTCAGCTCTCATGTTGGATGAGGTGGTTAGGGTTCGAGGAGAGTTACCCCCAGTGGTTTGCGACTATCCTGATGTCTTCCCCGATGATCAGTTCGAGCTACCACCAAGCCGTGAGGTAGAGTTTTTGATTGATCTGATTCCAGGTGCTGTTCCCATATCTATGTCGTCTTATCGCTTTGCACCTGCTGAGTTGCGTGAACTCAAGGTACAAATTTAGGAATTACTTAATAGGGGGTTTGTACGCCTGAGTACTTTGCCGTGGGGAGCTCCTACCCTTTTTGCTAAGAAGAAAGATAGGTCTTTACGATTGTGTATTGACTACCGGAAGCTGAATCAGGTAACAGTGAAGAATAAGTATCCTATGTCAAGGATTGATGATTTGTTTGATTAGCTGAAGGGATCGAGTTGCTTCTCGAAGATTGACTTGAGATCAGGATACCACCAGTTGAGGATTAGGGACGAGGACATAGTGAAGACTGCCTTTAGGAATTGTTATGGTCACTACGAGTTTCTGGTTATGCCGTTTGGTCTAGTGAACGCACCAGCGACGTTTATGGGTTTGATGAACTGCATCTTTCATCCTTATCTGGACAGTTTTGTGGTGGTGTTCGTGGATGATATTCTTATGTACTCACCTACGAGGGAGGCGCAAGAGGACCATCTACATATTGTTCTACAGACTCTGAGAGAGCATCGCTTGTATGCGAAGTTCGAGAAGTGCGAGTCTTGGATGTCCAAGGTAAGGTTTCTTGGACACGTAGTGTCGATGGGTGGAGTAGCAGTGGATTCATCGAAGACTGATGCTGTGATGAGTTGGGAGTGATCGAAAAATGTCTTTGAGTTCCACAGTTTTCTGGGTTTAGCAGGCTATTATCGACAGTTCGTGAAGGATTTTGCGAGACTTTCCGCGCCGATGACGCGCCTTACTTGGAAGGGAGTTGTGTTCGTTTGGAGTGAGTCTTGCGAGTCGACATTCTAGGATTTGAAGACGAGGTTGACTAGCACGCCAGTGTTGATTATTCTAGAGTGAGGTTTGGGATATACAATGTATTGTGACGCATCACATGACGATTTGGGCTGTGTTATGATGCAGGGAGGTAAGGTTGTTGCCTATGGTTTTCGACAGTTGAAGGTACATGAGAAGAACTATCCCACGCATAACTTGGAGTTGGCTGCCGTGGTCTTTGCCTTAAAGACATGGCATCACTATCTTTATGGTGAGCACTTCAAGGTTTTCTCTTATCACAAGAGTCTGAAATACTTATTTTCGCAGAAAGACCTGAACTTGCACCAACGAGGATGGATGGAATTGTTGAAATATTATGATTTTGACTTGCAGTATCATCCAGGGAAGGCCAATGTTGTGGATGACACTCTCAATAGGAGATCTCACGGGTTGTTAGCTTCTGTGGCTATACGTGAGTGGGACTTGCTTGGAGAGATTGGGAGTTTGATCTGTGTCTTGGGGAGCCAGCGACGGGAGCCACCTTATCTTCGATAGTTTCATGACATGCATTGATTGCACGTGTGCTAGAGGTCCAGCAGACGGATCTGGAGGCTCAGATGATACGAGATAGTGTTGCCAGTGGAGAAGACACAGCGGGATGGGTTGTGAGTTCAGATCTTAGTTTGAGATTGGCCGGGAGGTTATTTGTACCTGAGGCATGCCGTGCAGATATACTACGTGAGTGTGATCATTCTCATCTTATAGTATATTCTAGAGGTACGAAGATGTATCATGACCTCCGTCGTCAGTTTTGTTGGACAGGAATGAAGAGGGATGTGTTTCAGTTTGTTTCTCGGTGCCTTACCTGTCAGAAGGTAAAGGCAGAACTCCAGAGGCCGGCATGATTGTTATAGATGTTGTCGATATCAGAGTGGAAGTGGGAGAACGTCACAATGGATTTTTTGTTGGGACTTTCCTCGATCACCTAAGGGACATGACGCCGTATGGGTTGTGGTTGATAGGTTGACAAAGTCTGCACACTTTCTTCCCATTCGTGTGAAGGATTCGGTGGACCGACTAGTAGAGTGTATGTCAGAGAGATAGTCCAATTACACGATGTACCGGTGTCTATTGTTTCTGACCGAGATCTGCGTTTCACATCACGCTTTTAGCAGAGTCTTTAGGAGGCTTTGGGGACGAACTTGATGTTCAGTATAACATTTCACCCCCAGACGGATGGCCAGACGGATGGCCAGTCGGAGAGGACTATACAGATTCTGGAGGATATGTTGAGGGCTTGTATCCTAGATTTTAGGAGTTCATGGGAGGACCATCTTACCAAAGAGATCAAACCTAACCCTAACGATCCATATACTCATCTTGCTACATACCTCTTTGGCAAAACATATCGTTTCATTGATAAAGACATTGGAAATCTTTTCGATCTTGGTCGAGGCGATTTCACTTGTCCAAGACCTTCATCAAATTGGATTATGGACCACGATTTTACTCCTCAAACCTTTTTGCCCATGGTTATGAACGAACGGGTAGTAAACTTTGCTCTCACCCCTAAATATTCTCAACTAAAACTTGAAGCAAAAATCATCCATCTCATTATCACTTACAATATTCTTCCCCGCCGTGGCTCTCGCAATTACATCTCCTATCTTGACTGCTTCATTATGTGGTGTATCTACACCGGCAAGCGCCTTGGTCTTTCCTCTCTTATTTGTACATGGATGCTTGCCCTAGAGAGCACCAAGCCACACACTCTCCCTTATGGTGCTTATCTTACTCCTCTCTTCGAGTCATTTGGTTTCTTTCCTTCTCCATTAACTTTTACTCTTCCTAAATCAACTGACTTCCTTAATGAGAAATCCCTCCGGCTTATGGGCTATCGTTTACAAGATGGGGGTTAGTGTCCTAAATTTGGATGGGAGCATGAAGAATCTCTTGTAGTTGGAGACAGTGACGACGAAGGGCAAGCCTATGACCAGGCCGATGCCCCTTCTCCAATAGCTACTACAGCTCCTACTCCAATTGATCCTCTTCTAGATCGCTTCGCACAGTCTTTTCTAAAGCAGTTAGTGAAATCTTTTACCAAAGAGATCAAAGGAGAATTCAAGAAAGTCCACAAATGCCTCACTTGCATTGAAGATGCTCTAGGTATTCCACTCTCTTCCGCTTCTGCACATGATGCTGGCCATGATGATGATACTGGTAGTGATGATGGCACAAATGGAAGTGATGACGAGGCCACTGATACTGAGGATCCCGATGACTATGACTCGTCCAGCTCTATGGCTTTTTGATCATGACAAAAAGGGGTAGAAGCATGAAGGCAAAATAGTGTGCTTAAAACTTCTTGGTTTTAAATTAAGTTAAAAACTTTTGGTTAGTGGATGTATAACTTTTTATGCATGTTTTGGATGTTCAAACTTTGAATGCATCTTTTTGGATATATATATATATATATATATATATATATATATATATATATATATATATATATATGACTCAGATATTGAATGGAAAAATGTGAATAATATTTTGATATCCATGGTTCTTGAAAATGAATATGAATTACTTACATTGCTCTTAAAAATGAACTAAAAAATGTTTAAGTCTTCAAAAATATACTATTCCACGATATCATGTAACTATGCATATTGTGTGGGGGAGTTATTCAAACTCTCAAACATGTTTATTCATTCATGCTTATTGTGAGGGGGATCATTATATAGCTTTCCTATATTGTTTTGTTCTTTGTTTTGTCATCATAAAAAATGGAGAGATTGTTGGCCTAATAAGGTTTCAACGACTGTTTTGATGATAACAAACCTAAGTATCTAATTGTACAAATTGAGATCATTTACAGGAAACACATGTACAATAGAATTAAAGATATAAAGTGAAAGCCATTAAGCAAATTCAAGTCAAATATGTTGGCAACAAGTTTTTGAAACAATGCAAAAGACGAAAAATTGAAGACTTAGTTTAGATTTTTATATGTATGAAAGTTAGGATCCATGTAAGTTCACAAATCTCATGATCATATCTTTTGAAACTCATAGAAAACCAAAATTGGTCTATAGGACTCATGCATATCACTTTCCCAAAGGATAAAATGTTGTAGTAGCAACCAAAAGATGATTTTAAATTTAAGAAACATTTTATCAAATAAATCTAAAGTCATTTGAAATGTTTTGTGAAGTAACCGAACTTGAGTTTAAATTGAAAAACATTTCAACAAGTTTATCTTGTGATTTGAAGCTATCAAAATTCATGAAAATCATGATTTCATTCAACTCCGTCAACTAATGGACATACTTAGTCAACTAAAAGGATTGAAAACTGAACCAATAAGGTTCAGTCGACTGGATCACTAAGATCAGTCGACTGAAAACCTACTAGAAAATGAAATAGCTGAACTTTCAAGGTTCAGTGGACTGATTCAATGATGTCAGTCGACTGAGTTGAACCTTTTGAGGGTCAGTCGACTAGATGTAAGCCCTCAGTTAGCTGAATTATCCTGAAAGTCAAATCTAACTTTATAATGGCTAGTTTGACCTGAGATGTTAAAATATCTTTTTACCCTCAACGGCTAGCTCGAATTTTTGGCTATAAAAAGACCCCATTATCAGAATTTAAAGGCATCAAGAAGTTCTCTAATATCATACTATCTCATTACTCATTCTTGTGCATTCAAATCTCATACTTTTGTTCATATTTGAGAGAAACACTTAGAAAATCTCTTCGAGTTTCATTTGATATATTTCTTGAGACTAAATTAGTGTGCTATAGTGTTATACTCACTTGCTCATTAAAGGAGCCTACTCTTGCACACTTTCTTCATCAAATTATTATTCAGACTTGGTTGTAGCCTTTTTCAAGTGAGGGAATTCACTTGGGTTTAAGAGCTCGTTCGCACTTGGTGTAAAAGCTTTTTCACCTTGTGAAGGAGAGAGGCATCTCCGCCTATAAGGAGGGATTAGTGGAAATCCTCAAAGTGGGTTGCTTAGGACAAGGACGTAGGCCGGTGCGCTGAACCTTGTAAAAATCTCAATTTTATTTTTTCTAACCTTCAAACCTTTATAGTTACGTTTGATTGAGTATTTGCCTATCCGGATAAAATCAAGAGAAAAAAATTGTATGTTTTAAATTGAATATCTTGAAAGAAAATTTTAACTATCCAATTTATCCCCCCTCTTGGGATCACATTACACTCACAAGATCATTTTTCTATATTTAGTTATAATATTTCAATGTTTAGGGGAGAGAGCTCAAAATCACAAATCTCAGGCCTAACTTAGTTTCTAGCCACCTAGCATGTTATGTGTAATGTTTCGATCTATTTTCTTTGCATGCATGTGCTATATAGTTATATATCTAAACTCCAAAACATATATAAGTCACAAAACTCAAAGATAAAAACATTCCACCACATAACAAATCACAAAATTTTCAGAACAGTCCCTAAATCCCAACTACATTGTCTAAGAAAATTCGGGTCAAGTTAAGAATTTTTAGATCTTAACTTGACCTATTAGTTTGCGGCTTCCTTCTGATAAATTTAAATTTAAGTCATAAATCTGGCTTTTAGTTATTTTTATCCCACTTCCATCCTGGAATTGTGAGGTCTTAACTCGACAGATCAATTCGTGGTCGTTTTCCTGGTTAAGATAATTTCTTGGATCTTAACTCTATCCTTTTAATTATTTTACCCACAACCGAGTTCTTAGAACTTAAAACTCGATCATTGACTTGCTTACACTCCCTTTAGATCTTAACACAATCTTTTGGATTTGTTCGATCATACCAGCATCATGTTAACATTTATATTATGTTACATTTGCATTTTGCCCCAGGAACTACATTTTGGTCTGATCCCTAACAAAAGGGGTACGTAGGCAACTCGATGAAAGTTCGAGTACGACCAACATCATACGTAGCTTGTGTGTTCGTGGCCTAAGATTGATGGTTCGGTCAAATAGCTGTTGCCTCTGGATCTTTGATATAACTTGTATCACGTGTTGCTATACGAGTCATATCAAAGAGGGGCAACTGTAGACACTCCAATTTGACCCCACCCAATCTTAGGTGGATCCGATGATGAAAACATGTGACATAAGTGCTTCAGTTCGATCCTCGGGAAGTGATCCAAGCTTGGAATTTGAACCTTAACCATCAAAAACCTTCAAAACCAGTAACTTGTTGTCCAAGCAATTCCCAAATATGGCGACCGCCACCTCCATTGTAGCGACCGCCGATAGAACCTTGTGGAACCTTTTTCAACATGGCGATCGCCAACCCCAACATGGCGACCGCCAACTCACATTGTGGCGGCCGCCAACTCCAAATGGCCTGACGTGTCTAAAAACGTGTCAACATCTCATTGGTTGAAGAACTCTATAAATACCGTACCTCTGGTACGTTTTCAAGGACATAAAATTAGAGAGAGGTTTAGTGAGAGAAATTCTGCTGAAACGCAGAGTAATTCCGAGCCTCGACGCAGAAGCCCTACTGAAATATTGTAAGACGAGTCTCCGAAGTCTTACAACCCTAGTTGGGATCACTACCCGAGGATTGGAGCATTGGAGCACATTTTCCCAATTTGAGGATTCTGTAACAATCCAGGTATCCCGCTTGGATCTCCGATCCTTCTAGCTCCATTTTCTCTCTTTTGGAGCGATCGGGTTAATATTCATTTATTTCTTTCAACTATATTCTTACATTACTTATTAGTTGTTATGTTTATGTTTAAATTCAAGGTTTAGCTTACTTGTTTATTTATTTTTTTATTTATATTAAAATTTAACTAAAATAATTAAATAGTGCTAATATTTCTCGCGATTGCAATTTACAATGTTGTTAA
>JAUMHN010173933.1:0-22048 GCA_032360265.1 Heliamphora ciliata
GCTTCAACTCGGAATCAAGTCGTAGTTGAAGATTAGATCTACAAGAGGTATTCTTCTAAATTAACTTTGGTTGCACGTATTTTGATTGTTCTTCGTCAAAAGTTTTATCTAGAGCCCGTTTTGGCGTTTGCCCGTCCAGTTAATTTTTTACCGAAAATCATTTTACAAAATATTTATGTTCTTTAAGTTTTTTTTTCTAGTTTATTAGAAAAAAAAATGAATAGGATGAATATTTCCAATAACACGAAGAACGGAGGCGGCACTGGCTGTGGTTCGGGTTTTTACAGGCCACGGATCGCGTAACGATTTTTTCTGGCGGCGGCGGCGCTACAGCAGCAGCTTCCAGAACGTTTTCTGACAGTTTTTAGGCTATTTTGGAGAAGTTCTTTTGATAGATAGATAATACTCTTTGAGAGATTTTTTTCATATAAAGTACGTCGAAAACAGAGTTCGGATGAGGTCGGAACGGCCTCGAGAAGTTGGCGGTAAAAGGCGGCGGCGCTTTGAGCGGCAGCAGTCCGTTTTAGGCGGTTTTCTGGTGGTTTTATGAGCTTTTTTCAAGCAGATATTTTCATCAAAAAATATTACTTTTCGAGAGCTTTCTTTTGATATAAAGTACGTCAATAATCGAGTTCGAGAAGAGGTCAAAAAAGGCTCGGGAAGTTGGCTGCGTAGTGTTGTGGCGGACAGCAGCATTTTTTGAGGTTTGGGCCTTTTTTCCAGCCATTTTCCCAGCAGTTTTTCAGCATATTTTTTGATAGAAAAATTTTATATTTCAAAAGCTTTCCAACGATATAAAACTCTTCAAAAATGGAGCTCGGATAAGACGGCAAGTGTCGCTTGAAGGCAGCGGCAAGGCGGCGCCGGCGGTGGCTGGTGGTGGTCCAGCGACTTTCTGTCTCCCGGGGCTAGTTTGATGTATATTATGATATATAGTAGACTGATATGATATATATTTATATATCAGATAGTATCAAAAAATCATGATGCAATCTAGATACAAGCAGCTGATTCAGAAAAAAGATTGCTGCAGCTTATCTACATAACAGGAGACTGAAACTCTTTATAGTTTCAATTGGATCATAAAATCGGGATTGATATTTATCTTGCATTTAATTTATTTTTTAATTGCGTGGATGATATTTATTGATTTGATTTATTCCGTCTCTCGTACCATGTCGGGTCCCAAGACTGTGGTCTATCCCACATCTGTCCAACACACAGGTGATCTACATGGTCTACCATACAAACCTCATACGGTGCCATCCCAATACTGGACTGATAGCTGTTGTTGTATGAAAACTCTGCCAACGGTAGATGATCCTCCCAAGAACCTCTAAAGTCAAGGACACAAGCCCTCAGCATATCCTCCATAATCTGTATGGTACTCTCTGATTGACCATCCGTCCGGGGGTGAAAAGCAGTACTGAACATCAAGTTCGACCCCAAAGCCTCCTGAAGACTCTGCCAAAAGCGCGATGTGAAGCGCGGGACTCGGTCAGAAACAATAGATACTGGTATTCCATGCAACCGGACTATCTCTCTGACATACAAGCAACTCAGTTGTTCCACCGAATCCTTCACTCGAATGAGAAGAAAGTGTGAAGACTTCGTCAATCTATCAAGCACAACCCACACGGCATCGTGTCCCCTCGGTGATCGAGGAAGTCCTGACACAAAGTCCATCGTGACATTCTCCCACTTCCACTCTAATATAGGCAACGACGTAGTAATCCTGCCAGTCTCTGGTGTTCCGTCTTCACCTTCTGACAGGTAAGGCACCGAGAAACAAACTGGATCACGTCTCTCTTTATTCCCGTCCAACAGAACTGACGACGTAGGTTATGATACATCTTTGTGCCTCCAGGATGCACTGCAAGGGAAGAACGATGACACTCACGTAGTAGATCAGCTCGACATGACTCTGGTACAAACAACCTCCCAGCCAACCTCAGACACTGATCTGAACCCACAATCCAGCCCGCTATATCCTCTCCACTAGCAACATGATCTCGTATCATCTGAGCCTCCTAGTCCATCTTCTCGACCTCTAGCACACGTGCTATCAACGCTGGTCGAGTAACTACTGAAAATAAGGTGGCACCCGTCACTGTCTCCCCGAGACACAAATCAAACTCTCCAACCTCTCCAAGCATGTCCCACTCACGTATAGCCACAGAAGCTAACGACCCGTGAGACCTCCTACTGAGAGCTCAGCCACAACATTGGCCTTCCCTGGATGATACTGCAAGTCAAAATGATAATCCTCCAACAACTCCATCCATTGTCGTTGGCGTAAGTTCAGGTCCTTCTGCAAAAATAAGTATTTTAGACTTTGTGATCGGAGAAGATCTCGAAATGCTCACCACAAAGATAGTGACGCCATGTCTTCAAGGCAAAGACCACAGCCGCCAACTCCAGATCGTGTGTCTGGTAGTTCTTCTCGTGCATCTTCAACTGCCGAGAACCATAGGCCACAACCTTACCTCCTAGCATCACAACACATCCAAGACCGTCATGTAATGCATCACAGTATACAGTATACCCCAAGCCTCGCTCTGGAATGGTTAACACTGGCGTGCTAGTCAACCTCGTCTTCAGCTCCTGAAATGCCGACTCACAGTACTCACTCCAAACAAACACAGCGCCCTTCCGCGTTAGACACATCATCGGTGCAGAAAGTCTCTCACGAACCGTCGGTAATAACCTGCCAAACCCAAAAAATTACGAATCTCAAAGACGCTCTTCGATTGCTCCCAACAGGTCACAACATCAGTCTTTGACGAATCCACAGCTACCCCGCTTGTCGACACTAGATGTCCAAGAAACCTCACCTCAAACATCTTGAACTCGCACTTCTCGAACTTCGCATACAAGCGATGCTCTCTCAAAATCTGTAGCACGATCCGCAGATGATCGTCGTGCGCCTCCCTAGTGGGTGAATATATCAGAATATCATCCACAAACGCCACCACAAAACTGTCTAGATAAGGGTGGAAGATCTGGTTCTTCAAACTCATGAACGTGGCAGGAGCGTTCGCCAGATCGAACGGCATAACTAGAAACTCATAATGACCATAGCGAGTCCGAAAGGTGGTCTTCGCTATGTCCTCACCCCTAATCCTCAACTGGTGATATCCTGATATCAAGTCAATCTTCGAGAAGCAGCTCGAACCCTTCAGCTGATCAAACAAATCATCTATCCTCGGCATTAGATACTTGTTCTTCACTGTCACCTGATTCAGCTTCCGGTGATCGATACACAAACACAATAATCCATCTTTCTTCTTCACAAAAAGAGCAGGAGCTCCCCACGGCGAAGTACTCGGGCGTATAAACCCTCTGTCTAGAAACTTCTGAAGCTGTACCTTGAGTTCACGTAACTCAGCAGGTGCAAAATGATAGGACGGTATAGATATGGGAGCAGCTCCGGGAACTAGATCAATAGAGAACTCTACCTCCCGGCTCGGTGGCAACTCAAATAGATGGTCAAGAAAGACATCTGGATAGTCGCATACCACCGAAGGCAACTCTCCTCGACTCCCAACTACCTCATCCAACATAAGTGCTGCAAAGAGGAAACCCAGGTTACCCTGGTTCTGCACAACACTAGGCAAAGACATCAAACCCTCATCCCGATCACCCACAAAACAAAAGCAATCTCCCGCCGGTGTATAAATCGTTACCCTCCGTCGATCACAATCGATAAAGACACGATAGGTGGTCAGCCAATCCATCCCTAGGATAACATCAAATGCGCTCATGTCTAAAATAATGAAGTCGAACTCTAAATGACGACCGGCGACCTCCAACACGCAGGATCTACAACAAGACTCAACATCACACTCCCACTGACAGGGGTCTCCACGCTCAAAGTACTACCCAACCAGTCCATTTCTAGCCCCAAAGTAGATGCAAAAGCAAATGATATAAACGAATGTGATGCTCCGATGTCGATAAGAACACTGGCCCATGATCTATAGACTAGAACAGTACCTCTGATCCTGGAAGTGGTAGCAGTAGCATTGGGTACGACCGATGCTCTGGATGAACTAAGATCTGCAAGAACATATGCCCTGGCCTGTCCACTATGGCCCTGAATTGTCGACTGTCTGCCCGACTGTACTGAAGCACCCCCTTCAACAATCCTAGATGGCTGACGTCCCTGAACAGATGGAGTAATAGGTGCTCCAGCTATAATTCGCATGCTCCCTCCGCTGGGGCAGTTCCTCTGGATGTGTCCTCATTGGCCACACTCAAAACACATCACTGGCTCCCTCCCCTGCGTCTGCGACTATGCCTGAACTAGCGCTGGACTCTGGCATTCTGCCGCATGATGCCCTGGCCGTTGGCACCTGTGACACAGAAGCCCTCTCTGATTTGACCTTCCTGTTGAAGCTAACGGAGGTGTAGGTGCAGAAGACTGTGGCTGATACGACCCCACTGGATAGGAACTCAGACCTGACGTTCGTCGACCCTTGTTCTCCCTGCGCCGCTGATCTTGTGTGCGTCCCCCACCTTGCTGACTCCTACTGTCCTTGTCTTTGCGCGTCTCATTTAGAGTATCCTCTACCTTCATGGAGGTCTCCACTAACTCTGTAAAGACCTGCATCCTTAACGCTGCCACTCTATCATGAATAGCAGGCGTCAAACCCCTCTCGAACCACTTCGCACGAAACTCATCAGTAGTCATAATCTCCTCTATAAATCGGGACAGCCTAGTAAACTCAGCCTCATACTCAACCACTAACATCGTCCCTTAAGTCATGAAAAGAATGTCCTCTCGGTAGCGATCCCTCAAAGTCGCTGGAAAGTACTTCTCCTGAAATACCTTCTTGAATGCCTCCCAAGTGCCTCCCACTGTAGTCTTGGCGAACTTCCACCACATATGAGCACTCCCCCTCAGCTGGAAAGCAGCAAATGAAACACGCAGATCATCCTCCTCAATCTAAAGAGTCTCTAAGATCCTGGTAACCAGCTCCAGCCACTCAGTGGCCACTATGGGGTTGGGATCCCCAGAAAAGGTAGGAGGGTCCAAAAGACGAAACTCACGCATCGCAACCGTCACCCTCGGCTCAGGTACACTCTCTCTCCCCATAGAGGCCTCAGCTAGCTGTCGGATGGGGCATACCATCTCACGCATCAGGTCTCCATCAATAGGTCCTTGGGGTGCATTAGCATCCCTAATACCTGGGATTGGAACGTCCCTTCGGCCAGAACCATGGCCATGGCCTCGACCACGGCCTCGTCCTCCCCGCGTGGACATTTTCCTATACGAAAGCAACATAACAAGATAAGAATCCATACAACAAGTTATTGCTAACGTAAAAGACATATCATGTATAAGCATGCTAACACATAGCCACTTAAGATCATGTTATCACATCTCACATACCAAGGAGAACCAACAAGAAGGACTTGTCCATCTGGATAACCTACTTAGATTCCTTGCTATAAATCACATCCATGAAACGCGTCTCTAACATGGCTCCCAAGTTTATTAATCCAAACGCCCGAAGGCAAGACTAATCAATCCTAAGGTCCAACCTCCATGCCCACATAGACACAACCATCATGCTAAATAGGCTATCATGCTTATGTAAGAAAACTCTTGAACACATGCAATCAAGCACACATACATCCTTACAAGGTGATGTACCTTCTTTTCCATGACTCTTAGGTATTTGAACTCAGAGCTCTGATACCAAGTTGTCACGCCCCAAACACCAGGGTCACGCGAAGGCCCACCAAAACACCATTTGAGAAAATAAGATTTGTAGTTGAAAAACCATTAACTCAAAAATTATTACAACATTTGGATAAAAATCCTTAAGTTTAACTCTCATAAACAGTAACCATGCAATCTCATACATGAATAAGTATATCGCCTCAAGGTGTACAAAACTCGCCTTCTGAAACAGGCATATCACATGTAAAAGTACATTTCAAAACAGGGAAACTACAACTAGTCTTCTGCCTCCACAAGAATCTAGGTCAACTCCTCACGCTCACCTGAAAATGTTTTACAGCAAAATCCCACACCGTGAGCCGAAGCCCAATAGAACATAGACAATAAACTGTAAAACAGGCTATGCAATCATAAGCATACGAGCTCAACCACATGAGCCAAAAAGGTTTTCCTTCCAAAATCACAAGTTTTCCATCAGACTAACACGAGTCTCAAAAAGGTTTTATCTCATAGAACCCGACATTTTTCATCCTTCAAACAATGCATATCATCCTAACAGATATCATGCCACAGTTAAGGGAAAGTTGTAAATAAACAATAAGCTCCACTCATGCCACACAGCCGAGGAGAAAAGATCAAATGTAATCCTATGTACCGACTCTGCCACACAGACAAACGTAACAACTGTAGACTCATGTCCATTATCCTAGTCCTGAACCACTTACGGCCTGCTAGATAATGATAAGTTCTATACGGAGTTACAACAACAACGCCATTCACGAAGGCAACCGACTCTTTACGAATTTTCATAACTGATGGAGGAAGCAACCAAAGCTTAATTTACGAATTTCGACAACCGAAGGTACAAAGCACCTACACTGCTTAATTTACAGGGACTAACCCGAAGCTACAAAGCACGTACGCTGCGCATGTTTCTGGACTTCTACCGAGGAGCAATAGAAGCCCAACTCAACACATCTACTGTCACGGTATATTTATGGAAAACATTTAAAAATCCACCGTAGCTCAACTACGAAAACTCAAAAACAGTTTATACAACACATGTATAAAAGAGATCCAATTCATCGACATGGAGATCTAAAACCATTTCTAACAAAACGTTTAAAGGGTGAGACTTAACCCCGCGGGTTAGCTCCAAACCTCCAAAAAGACATTTTTCACCATTTTCAGAAAACACCCTATTTTCAAACCTCCTTTTGGAAACTACGGATACCACGTACCCGAAACATGTATGTAACCAAGAAAAAGCGTAAAAATCCACTTTTACCTAAAACCAAGGTTTACATATGAAAATCACATTTGATGATTTTCTACCCGGTGAAAACACATATAATCACATATATCACCCTTATACAGCAGTAGGGTTTAGAATCCTACCTCGGAGAGTCAAGAACTCGACGTCTCAAAATTCAACAGCGTCAAAACGAGAATTCGACCGGATGGATGCGAACCCCTCGGCCCTGATAGCAAGGATCCACAAAGGAACCAACCCAAAACCATGCCCCAGGCCCTCAAAGCTTGCGAGAAGGCAGAGAAAAGGGATAATTTTGCTGTTAAGAAAGGTTTAAACAAATATCTCCAACCCCTGGGATATTTATATACATGGTAAAAAGGTTATGTCTAGTCGACCGAACCCTTGAGTTCAGTCGACCGAACCCAAAATTTTCAATCCAGTCGACTAGGCCAAGCCCTCCAGTCGACTGAACTGCTGGGCAGTGTGTTTTTCGACGTAAAACTGAGTTTTTGGTCTAAACACATACCAAACAAAGCCTCTACCAGATCCCGAAAAACGTATAACACATTTATACATGCTGTTCTACAACTTTAAAGAATAACTCATGCATCGAGGCTATTCATATACTAAAAGAAACATGTCATGTATATAAAAACAACTCAAAATGCAAAGGTCCAGGGTCTCACAAATCCAACCAGATTCCAAAAGTATAATTCTAAACTAAATTTGGGGGTTATACTGTGATTTATTTTTTATTGTTCGATATCAAAAAATTTTCATCTGGAGTTTGTTTCGGCACTTGCCTGTCCGGAGGGTTTTTTGCTTATATTATGTACAAAATCTAAGAATCTTGGTTTTTAGCCCCAACAATTGGTATCAGAGCCATATTTGATTATGTCTATCATAAAATCATGCTTTTTTGAGTAGTTTTGGATTGTGTTAACTTGTTTTGTAGTAAATCTAATCCCGACTTTAATGGTCATTAATTTTACATATTCTATTGCATAGTTTTTAATGATTATTAATTCATTATTTGTTTTTCCACGAAAGTTTGGTCGTTGTAGTTGAATATGAACTCTTCGAAAGCATAAGAATTGTGTAATCTTCTTCATCTGTAATTGATTTGTGAACTTTTTGAAGGCATAAGATCAATGTTTTTTGCTTTTCAGGTCGAAGAATGAAGATCGAGGGACGAAGAATGAAGAAAATAGCGGTGGGGCAGGGCAGCAGTAGCCGTGGTGTAGCAAGCGCGCGTGATGTTGCGCAACATTGGCGGCAGCAAGTTGGCCGGTGCAGGCATGTCGCTGGGTAGCACACGCGCGGTGGCAATGATCAAGTGCAGCGGTGGGGGCTTGGCGGCGACAAGTCAGGTGCAGTGGCAATGGTGCAGGTATGGTGGTGGCTTGCAGTGGCTTTGTGCCACAAGAATTCTGTTGGCTACAGGATTTTAAGTGCTGCAGAGTTCCAGTTTTAACAGAACTGGAAGACTTTTGGATGAATAGAAACTCTTTGATTTAAAGATTTTTAACTAGATCATAAAAGACGGGATATTATGCATTTATTTATTTATTTAAATGTGTGTACAGTTTTAATTTGAGATCTGCTTTCTGTTCCAGTTTAATTAATTAAGTTATTCGAAATTAATTTTTTTTAAAGAAAAGTAAAATTAAAATTTCTCAAATTAATTCATTAATTTTGTTAAAAAAAATTTAGAATTTTAATTTGTTACTCAAAAAATGGTTTTAAAATAGATTTAAGAAAATCTAGAATCTTCAAAAATAGGGCCATTCATTTTGAATTTTTGAATTAATTAAAAGAGTTTAATTTGAATAAATTAGTTTTTTTTTCCAAAATATGTGACAGAAAAATAAAATAAAATATTAACATTTTTATAAAATAAAGAAAATTTAAAAATTTTATTTGTTACACATATAACACGTAAAGATGGTTAAAATTGAAATCTTTTATAATGTGTGGTTTTCGAAAATTATAAATTTAATAAAATTAAATCATTTTTATAACTCTAAAAAATATTTTAAAAACTAAGTCGATAAAGAAATTATTTCACAGATAAATCCCACAGTCTCTGTTACTAGTTTGTAGGTGATGTAATTAAATTTTTGTGTTGATTTTAGAGCTTTCCTCGCTATCGGACAGAATTAATTACGGTATTACTGATACAAATCCCCTTAAGGAATAATTCTGGATAATTGTTAGTGCCAATCACTTCTCCATTTAAAGGGTTTATTGCAAAGCGATTGATTTATGATTAAGTGATGGTTTATACTTAGCTGTAAATAATAATATATTCTTCATCTAAGTCACTACTATTATTTATAGGGTCGGAGTTATGTCAGTTATTTAATTTTACATAGCATGGTTTGTTGCCTAGATGGTAAAACTAATCAAAATTGGCATGTTAGACAAATGCTGAATAGTAAACAACATTTTCATCGAGGCAAGTTATTCACGGTGTGTCAGGCTGCTGGCGATTTTTTTTAAATGATAGAGGGAATCTATTTTAAAATAAATTCATGGTTTTTACTGATTGTAATTAATGGTTTTTAATTACGTGATTCTCAAGATAAAATGAATTTCAATCCATTTGCGACTATACTCAAAAAAATACACTCATGAATCCTAATTCTGTTGACTGGAAAAGAAATCTGGATATCGTTTTAACTATCGATGACTATAAGTTTGTGTTATCAGAGATTTGTCCACCAATATCTGATGGGGGAGTGACCAAACAAGAAACCTGGGCTTATCAGATGACTCATTGTTACATTATAGCTTCCAGGTCAAATGTATTACAGCGTCAGCCTAAGTCTATGCCCAGCGCTGATGACATGATTATGAACCTCAAAGAAATATTTGGGGATCAGAATCATGCAGCTAGGCATGTGGTCATGAAATTACTAATGAACACAAAGAGATGGTGATATCTATGATGAGTTATTCAGAGTTACTCGACTCGTTTTAGGGATTTACATTATAGACAACAGCTTATATTCTGAACTTGGTACCTTCTCAGTCAATACCTACTGCTTCCACAGAATTGTGGACCCGACGTAAGCCTAGTTCAAGTCATATTCAAATTTGGGGGTGTCCAGCACACGTGCTGAAAGGGAACACAGATATGTTGGAATTAAGAACGGAAGCCTATTTCTTTGTTGGATATCTTAGGGGAACGAAGGAAAGTTTATTCTATAATACTAGGATCAGAAGGTCATTATCAGTACCAATGCCCGATTCTTGTAAGAAAATTATGTAATGGACCACATGCCCAATAGTAGAAATATTCTAGAAGAGTTGAGAGAAAATACTAGTAGTATAGGAAAAGTGCCATGAGAAAGTGTATAAGATATCCAATTAGCTTGTTGTAATGGGAGGATTATCAGGACACGTATAGATCTTGAACCAGATCAAGGTGCTATCACTAGCATGTCAGTTTCATAACCAGAGCAGCATGTGGATGATGGTGCACAGTGGTTCAAAATTAGCATAGAGTGTCACTGCTAGTACATAGACGTAGGTAGTGCCTCATCGTAGTGAAAGGGTTGTTCATCAACCGGATCGATATATGTTCTTGAGAGAGTCTTTTGACAGGATTTTAAAAAAGCAAGATACTAAATCCTATAACTACAATGAAGCACTCCAAGATAAAAATGCAAAACTTTGGCAAAGGGCTATGAATTCAGAGATGGAGTTCATGTATTCTAATCATGTTTGAGTACTTGTAAAACCATAAGAAAGGATAGAATCCATCGGATGCAAGTCGATATATAAGAAGAAGAGAGGAGCAGACGAAAAGGTAAAAACATTCAAAGTTAGGCTTGTTGCAAAATGGTTTACTCAAAAATAAGAGATCGATTATGAGGAGACCTTTTCAATGGTAGCCATGTTTAAGTTTATCTAGATTCTCTTTTCCATTGTAGCTTATTTCGATTATGAAATTTGGCAAATGGACGTCAAGATAGCTGTAGGGACTTGATCCCTTTTATTTTGAAACGATTAATTAAACCTTGTTGTGATGTATTCGGTAGAATACGGTTAAGTGTTTAATTATGAAAAATAATTAAAATTTAATCATGTTTATGATTGTTAATGGTAAGTATATGCTTGTGTATGCATGAAAATAATTGTTGTGGGTTGTTTGGATAAGCCGTGAGGCGTTAGAATAAAATTTGAGTTATATACATTTTCTTTCCTTGGGATGTCTTCCAGCGAGAAACTGATCAATCTGTCTCGAGACCGATCAAGCAGTCTGTAACTGAGGGGTATTTAAATTTAGGGATTGATGCTTTTATCCTCATCCTTTTCACCTCTCTCTCTCTCACTCTCTCTCTCTCTAAACTCATATTCTAGGCCCTATTGCAAGTCTTAGGGTTCCTTTGAGCTTCCTTTGTTCCATTGGAAGTTGATCTTTGCTTCTCTTCTGATCGAGTGCCATTGGAGAAGCCATTGATACCATTTAGAGCTCCATTTTCACCCACTTGTTGGAGATTTGCTTGATTGGAGTTTACTAGGATTCAATCCTTGCTTTAAGACACACAAAAGGTTGGATCTATGACAATCGTTGAATGTTTATGTGATATGAGTTGTATATTTAAAAATATATACATGAGAGCATGAAAATGATGTTTTTGAAATCTTAGGCTAGGGTTTTTTAGTAAATCATGATAAATTTTGAAATTGTGAATGATGTAAGATGGTTCTAACTCATTGTTGTCATTGGATATCGTTGAAATTAAAAGATGAGAAGTTAAGGTTTGATTGTGGGTTAACCTTTGCAAAATTCGGGGTTTGGGTAAACCAAATGAACATGACGAGTTTTTAGGAACCACAAGGTGTTGATTGGGGATTTTTAGCTAATTATACCCAAATGTGTGAAATATATGAAATTGAGAATTTATAATTGCTGTTAACCCTATGTGTGTTGAGTCTTGACGAGAAGAACCATGTTTGGGTTTGACTCGCATTTGAAATTTTAACATGATGAAATAAAGAGGATCGATTTTGGATCTATGGATCGTTTAAGTTAGGCTTGAATAGCTCCTCCAAGAAAGACCAAAAAACTACACAAATTGGGTGACCTATTCTTCGGCTCATAACTGAGAACAATGCGTTAGTCGTGGTAAGTTATAGAGCGTATCGTTACTAAGCAAGCCTCGCGTGGCCCGATCGGTAGGAACGCGGCGTGGGTCTATAACTCCTAAGTTTTCTCCTTTTTCTCTCTGCCTTCTCTCTAACTTCTCCGGGGCCCGGGGCTTGATTTTTGACGATCCAACAGTCGATCCTTGTTGTTGTCATCGTGGTCTATGCATCCATCCGGACGAAATTTTATTCCGACGAAACTCAATTTTTCACGTAGATCGAGGCATCGATTTTGACTCACCAAGATAGAATTCTAGATTGTATAACTATTTTAGGGAGATATATGTAATCCTATGTTGTTTTACCGTTAAAAAATGCTTGAAATGTGATTTATGTTTTAAATCTAATTTTGGGTTAAAACCATTTTTGTGGCATTTCGGTTGGATGAAATCTTGTTTCGGGAGTTTCCATTCGAGGTTTTATGATAGTCCTAAGCTCGGGTATGCTTCTGGATATCAAAAATAGGAGTTTGGCGGCTTGATTTGAGGTTTAGAATAAAAAACCATAGCATAAAAATGTTTTCCGAGGAAGATCAGTCGACTAGATCTTGAAATTTTGAGGTCAGTCGACTGGACCTTCTGGTCAGTCGACTAACATGCTACTGTTTTGGTTTTTTTTCTTTTCCAGCGTGTTTTTAGTCGACTGGCGGCTTGGGTTAGTCGACTGGGGTCCTATGTGGGCTGTTGGTGTCGTTTTGGTGGTTAGGTTTTGGCTTTCATCACTTCCCTCGGTTTGTTTTTGAAGCGATGGATCTTTGAGATCTCGCGTTGTGGAGGTTGATTTTTAAAAGGATGGTCTGAAGAAGGATTTTTTTACAAAAACTTGTGGAAAAAATGTATTTATTAAAGGTTTGGAGCTAACCCTTGGGGTTTAGGCTCACTTTCTAAAACGTTTTGATGAAATTATGTTTTTTGTTACATACTTTGGTTTGATCTCCCTGGTTCATGGATTGGATCACATGTTTATATATGTGTTATATAACTATTGTTGGAACATTTTGAAAATGTTTTGTTGTTCTCTATGTTGATGGATAGATCTATATACATGTATTGTGTATTTTGAGAATTTTATTTTTAGAAGATTATCTAGATGTACCGGAATGACGTGTATTTGGCACAAGTTGCCCTCGGTGTAAGTCTGAAAACGTGCGCAGCGTAGGTGTTCTGTACCTTCGGGTTAGTCCTCGTAAATTGAGTTGGTTAGGTGCTTTGTACCCTCGGGTTGTCGGGCCCGTAAATTAAGCGGTATGTTATGGTGCTCTGTATAGAACTTGTCACTACCTAGCGAGTCTTGAATGGCTGCGGTCTAGGGTAATAGGCAGGAGTCTACAGTTGTTACCTCTATTCTCTTGTGATAGAGTCGGTGCATATGATCATATTCTTCTTTCTTTTTCCACGATGGTACATTCTGTGAGGGAACAATAACTTTGGTTACTGCTTTTCCTTAACTGTGGTGGTTTATTTGCATTATTTGCAACATATGGTTTTAAGGATTGAAAACATGGGTTTTATGAAATATGAATTTTATGAAATAAAACCGTTTTGAGACTCGTTGTGGTCTGATGGAAAACTATTTTGGGTTTTGTGGTTAAGTGCGTTCCCACTATATGATTGCATATCCTACTTTACACCTTTATATAATCTGTTTCTATTGGGATTCAGCTCACAGTGTGGGATTTTTGCTGTAAAACCATTTTCAGGTCAGGAGTTTGATGATGAGGAGATGATCTAGTGGTGCCTGTGGTGGCAAAAGATTTTATAATCTTCTTTTTGTTATGCCTGCCTGAAGGCATGTTTTGTATGCCTTTGGGCAATATACTTATGCATGTTATACAAGATGTTTACTATTTATGAGAGATACATGTTGGGTATCCTTTGATTTCAACAGGTGGATTTGTTGTATGAAAACTTATTTTTCATAAAAACTGGTGTTTGGTGAATTTTCACGTGACCCTGGATTTTAGGGCGTGACAACTTGGTATCAAAGCTCTGGGTTCGAATACCTAAGAGCCGTGGGAAAAAGGGGTTTATCACCTGGTGAGGTTGATTGTGTATGCTTGCTTGCATGTGTATGCTTGCTTGCATGTGTTTAAACGTTGTTTTATAACATGCTGATAGCTTTCTGAGCATGATAGTCGTGTATATGTGGGTGTGGAGGTTGAATCTCAGGATTGATGAGTCTTGCTTTTGGGCTTTTGAAATAATAGATTTGGAAGCCAAGTTAGAAACTCATTTGGCTGACGTGTTTTCTAGCAGGGAATCTGAATAAGTTATCCAAATTGACGAGTCCGTCTTGTTGATTCTCCTTGGTATGTGAGACATGTTTACATGATCTTAAGTGGCTATGTGACAGCATGCTTATGTGTTTATGTTACGTAGTAACATGTTGTAGGAAAGCTTATCTTATTATATTGCTTTTTATAGAACTATGTCCACGCGGGGAGTGCGGGGACGGGGTCGTGGCCGAGGTCGTGCTTATGCTCAGGTTCCGGAATAGGGGAACGTTCATGCCCCATAGGAACAAGTGGGCGGTGATGACGTTGTCCAGGACATACTTGCCACTATGAGAGCTATGGCTGAGGCTACTAGGGCTGGAATAAAGGTTCCGGAGCCAAAGGCTTCTGTGTCCATAAGGGAGTTCTAACGGTTGGATCCTCCAACCTTTTCTGGGGAGACGGACCCCAAGGTTGCTACTGAGTGGTTGGAAGTGACAACAACGATCTTTAATACGCTGGATATTGAGGAGGATGCCTTACACGTAAAGTTGGCGATGGTCCAACTGCAGAAAGATGCTAGAGAGTGGTGGAAGTTCTCAAAGACCACTGTGGATGACACGTGGGCTGCTTTCACTAGAGCATTCTTGGAGAAGTATTTCCCGGATCTTCGAGGGATACTGACTGAGAGGAGTTCCTCTCCCTTGTTTAGGGAAATCTTTCTGTGGTCTAGTATGAGGCCAGGTTCGCGAATCCGTCACGATTCGCAGCAGAGATGGTATCAATAGAGGAGTTACGCACTCAGAGGTTTGAGAGGGGATTCTGACCTGCTATCAAGGATAGGGTTGCAGCTCTAGATGTAGAGGTGTATATCAAGCTGGTGGAAGCTGCTATCCGGGTAGAGAACTCGTTAGCAGACAGCCGCAGGGTTAGAGAGGGTACGAACTAGTAAGGCAGTAGGGATACACAGCTTCAGGGGCATAGGAACAAGCGCCGAAGGTCATCTGGACCTAGTTCTCATTTTACTGGGTCATACCAGCCACAGTCGTCCGCACCTACACCTTTAGTGGCTTTGGCAGGAAGGCCAGAGCAGAAGGGACTAATTTATTATCGATGTGGACAGCTAGAACATCATTTAGTTGAGTGCCCGCAGAAGGGCTAGGTACAGAGTTCAGCACCTATCCAGTCACAAGGGAGAGACCCACCTATCTGTTTTGACTGTGGTCAGTCTGGGCACATCCGTAGACACTGTCCCCGGGCAGGGACCGTGTAGAGTGCTACGGGAGCGTCGGCTGCTCCATCTACTCAGAGATGATAGGCTCCACAGCAGCCTAGGGCTTAGATGTTGAGGTTTGTAAAATGAGGCGCTTCATCACAGTCGATGAGACAGCCATCGACTCAAGGTTTTGGTAGGAAGACCAGACTGCCACAGGCCAGGGCTTATGTTCTTGCTAATCCCGGTGCTTCTAAAGCACCAAGTAGACCTGATGCTACAGCCACTCCATCCATGATCAGAGGTACTCTTCTAGTCTTTAGATCATGGGCCAGTGTTCTCATCGACACGGGAGCATCACATTCTTTTATATCTTCTACCTTTACATCTGCATTGGGGTTTAAGGTAGACTCATTGGGTAGTGTGTTGAGTGCGGAGACCCTAGTCAATAGGAGTGGTGTTGAGTAGCGTTTGCAGATCCTGTGAGTTAGGAGTCGCCGGTCGTTGTTTAGAGTTTGATTTTATCATTCTAGACATGACCACGTTTGATGTCATCCTAGGGATGGACTGGCTAACTACCTACCGTGTCTTTATAGATTGTGAGCGTCAGAGAGTGTCGATCTGTATGCCGGAGGGTGACTATTTCTACTTTGTGGGTAATCGGGATGAGGGCTTGGTGTCTATACCCGATGCGGCTCAGGTTTGAGGGAACTTCGGTTTCCTCTTTTCTGCTCTCAAGTTGGATGAGCTAGGAGAGGTTCGAAGGAAGCTACCCCCTGTGGTTTGTGATTACCCATATGTCTTTCTTGATGATTTATTTGAGTTACCACCAAGCCAAGATTTGGAGTTCTCTATTGATCTTGTTCCAGGAGCGGAGCCTATCTCTATGCCATCGTATCGCTTTGCACCTGCTGAGTTGCGAGAACTCAAGGTGCAGTTACAGGAGTTGCTAGACAAGGGGTTTGTGCGACTGAGTACATCGCCGTGGGGAGCTCCAGCTCTTTTTGCAAAGAAGAAGGACGGGTCTTTGAGATTATGTATAGACTACAGGAAGCTGAACTAGATAATTGTGAAGAACAAATATCCTATGCCTAGGATTGATGACCTGTTTCATCAGCTGAAGGGATCGCGCTATTTTTCGAAGATTGACTTGAGGTTAGGGTATCACCAACTGAGGATTAGGGATAAGGACATAGCGAAGACCGCCTTTCGGACTCGTTATGGTCACTGCGAGTTCTTGGTCATGCCGTTTGGTTTGACGAACGCCCCTGCGACATTTATAGCTTTGACGAACCGTATCTTCCACCCTTATCTGGACAGTTTTGTGGTAGTGTTCGTGGATGACATTCTGGTCTATTCACCCACGAGGGAGGTGCATGAGGAGCATTTGCATGTTGGCTTGCAGCTTCTGAGAGAACATCGCTTCTATGTGAAGTTCGAGAAGTGCAAGTTCTGGATGTCAGAGGTGAGATTCCTTGGACACGTGGTATCGAAGGATGGGGTTTCAGTGGACTCATCGAAGACTGATGCCGTGATGGATTGGCAGTGATTGAAGAACGTCTTTGAGATCTGTAGTTTTCTGGGTCTGGCAGGTTATTATCGACGGCTCGTCAAGGACTTCTCTAGGTTGGCAGCACCTATGACGTGTCTGACGTGGAAGGGAGTTATGTTCGTCTAGAGTGAGTTCTGTGATTCAGCTTTCCAAGAGCTGAAGAGGAGATTGACCAGTGCACCAGTGTTGATTATTCCAGAGCGAGGTCTAGGGTATACAGTATATTGTGATGCGTTACACGATGGTTTGGGTTGCGTATTGATGCAGGGAGGTAAGGTTATAGCTTACGGCTCGCGACAGTTGAAGACACATGAGAAGAACTACCCGACGCACGATCTGGAGTTGGTAGCCGTGGGCTTCGCTTTGAAAACATGACAGCATTATCTATATGGTGAGCACTTCGAGGTTTTCTCTGATCACAAGAGCTTGAAATACTTACTTTTACAAAAAGACTTGAATCTTCGCTAATGACGATGGATGGAGTTGTTAGGAGATTACGACTTTAATTTGCAGTACCACCCGGGAAAGGCAAATGTCGTAGCCGATGCACTCAGTAGGAGATCTCATGGCTCGTTAGCATCTGTGGCTATACAAGAGTGGGACATGCTTGGAGACGTTGGAGAGTTTGATTTGTATCTTCGGGAGACAGGGAGAGGTGCGACCTTATATTCGGTAGCTTCACAGCCCACATAGGTTGCACGCGTGTTATAGGCTTAGCGAACTGATCAGGAGGCTCAGATGATACAGGATCGCATTGCCAGTGGGAAGGACACTACAGGATGGGTGGTGAGCTCGGATCAGAGTTTGAGGTTGACAGGGCGACTGTTTGTGCCAGAGTCGTGCCGAGTTGAGGTGCTACATGAGTTTCATCATTCACGTCTTGCAGTACATCCTGGGGGCACGAAGATGTATCACGATTTGCACCGTCAGTTCTGGTGGACCGGGATGAAGAGGGGCGTTATTCGATTCGTTTCTCGATGCCTTACTTGTCATCAAGTACAGGTAGAACACCAGAGACTGGGAGGACTACTGCAGCCTTTGCTTATATCGGAGTGGAAGTGGGAGAATGTCACGATGGATTTCATATCAGGACTTCCTCGATCCCTGGCAGGACATGATGCTGTCTGGGTTGTGGTTAATAGGTTGACTAAGTCTACGCACTTCCTCCCTATTCGAGTGAGGGATTCAGTAGACAGATTGGATAGGTTGTATGTTTGGTAGATAGTCTGACTACACGGAGTACCAGTGACTATTGTCTCTGATCGAGACCTGCGCTTTACATTGCACTTTTGGCAGAGTCCTCAGATGTCTTTGGGGACTAGCTTGACCTTTAACACAGCTTTTAACCCACAAATCGACGGTCAGTCTTAGAGTACCATCCAAATTTTAGAGGACATGTTGAGAGCCTGTGTGCTTGAATTTTGGGGTTCTTGGGAGGACCATCTATCATTGGCAGAGTTTGCATACAACAACAACTATTAGTCCAGTATTAGGATGGCACCGTATGAGGCTTTGTGTGGTAGACCGTGTAGATCGCCTGTGTGTTAGACAGAGGTGGTAGAGACTGCTATTTTGGGACCCGACCTAGTACGGGAGACAACCGAGAAGATTGCAGAGATTCGTCAACGTCTGGTGACAGCTTAGAGCCGCCAAAAGAGTTATGCAGATCAGAGGAGGAGACCTTTGGAGTTTGCAGCGGGGGATCACGTGTTTCTAAAGGTTTTACCACGTAGAGGGTTGATGAGGTTTGGCCGTAGCGAGAAGCTATCACCGCACTTTATTGGACCCTTCGAGATCCTGGAAAGGATTGGGGCAGTGGCATATCGTCTGGCCTTGCCACCTCAGTTGGCATCTGTGCATAACGTGTTCACGTTTTCATGCTTCGGAAGTATGAGTTGGATCTGTCACATGATCTGGATTGGGCTGGGCTACGAGTTGATGAGGATATCACGTATGAGGAGCATCCCGTGAAGATCCTAGATACAAAGGAACAAGTGTTACGAGGGAGAATGATTGCTTATGTGAAAGTTCAGTGGCTTCTTCACGGGGTTGAAGAAGCGACTTGGGAGCTTGAGTCTGGGGTTCGTGCGAGATACCTTGAGTTGTTTACCTCGCGACCTTATAGTGAATTTTGGAGGCAAATTTCCTTAAAGGGGGAGAGTTGTGAGATCCTGTACCATTTCATTTTGATATATATGCATATTCGGTGTTTTTGTAAACGTTTTGGCATTTTTGCCTTAATATGCTTATATGTGTTTTGATGCATGTTTTGATTTATCTGAGCATGCGGGGTTGGTCCCGGGGGCTGCGGGGAGTTACGATGCGAATTTTAAAAATTCAAAAAAATAAATATTTTGGAGGCTTATAAATATCTGGAGTTAGATATTTTCAAAACTTAACTCCAAAGTTTCCTACTTTTCCTCTCTGCCTTCTCTCTAACTTCTCGGGGCCCTGGGGCTTGGTTTTTGATGATCCAACAGCCGATCCTTGTTGTTGGCATCATGGACTACGCATCCATCCGGATGAAATTTTATTTCAACGAAGCTCAATTTTGCACGTAGATCGAGGCATCGAGTTTTGACTCATCGAGGTAGGATTCTAGACTGTATAACTATTTTAAGGAGATATATGTAATCTTATACTGTTTTACCGTTTAAAAATGCTTGAAATGTGATTTATGTTTTAAATCTGGTTTTGAGTTAAAACCATTTTTCGGCATTTCTATTGGATGAAATCTTCTTTCGGGAGTTTCCTTTCGAGGTTTTTGATAGTCCTAAGCTCGGGAGTGCTTGTGGATATCAAAAACAAGAGTTTGGAGGCTTGATTTGAGGTTTAGAATAAAAAACCGTAGCATAAAAATGTTTTTCGAGGAAGATCAGTCGACTGGATCTTAAAATTTTGAGGTCAGTCGACTGGACCTTCAGGTCAGTCGTTCGACATGCTACTGTTTTGGTTTTTCTTCTTTCCCAGCGTGTTTTCAGTCGACTGGGGGCTTTGGCCAATCGACTGGAGTCCTGTGTGGGCTGTTGGTGTTGTTTTGGTGGTTCGGTGGTTGGGTTTTGGCTTCCCTCACATCCCTCAGTTTGTTTTTGAAGCGATGGATCTTTGAGATCTCGCGTTGTTGAGGATGATTTTTAAAAAATGGTTTGAAAAAGAAGTTTTTACGAAAACTTGTGGGAAAAACCTATTTATTGGAGGTTTGGAGATAACCCTTGGGGTTGAGGCTCACTTTCAAAAATGTTTTGATGAAATTATGTTTTTTTTACATACTTTAGTTTGATCTCCATGGTTCATGGATTGGATCACTTGTTTATACATGTGTTGTATAACTATTGTTGGAACATTTTGAAAATGTTTTGTTGATCTCCATGTTGATGGATGGATCTATATACATGTATTGTGTATTTTGAGAATTCAATTTTTAGAAGATTATCTAGATGTACCTAAATGACATGTATTTGGCACGAGTTATCCTCGATATAAGTCCAGAAACGTGCACAGCGTAAGTGCTCTGTACCTTCAGGTTAGTCCCTGTAAATGAGTTGGTTGGGTGCTGTGTACCCTCGGGTTGTCGGGCCTGTAAATTAAGCAGTACGTTATGAAGTTTCGTATAGAACTTGTCATTACCTAGCATGTGATGACCTGGTACGTGGTTATTTTGTGTTTTCTTGTTTTTAAATGAGCTTGGTGATAAAATTAACTTTGAGTATGGGGACTATAAAACTCTTGTTCAGGAATGAAGGAACTAATGAATTTGTGATGTAACTGAGATACATAATGATAAATGATAGTATACATGGAACATAGCAAATAATACTGTAGTACTAAATTGAAGTGGAAAAGTTGTGAAAATTCTAAGTTTAAACCAAACAAAGTCTTAAGTTTATTCTTGATTGAGAGAGAAAGTTCTAGAGATTAAGAGAGAAAGAGAGAGAGAGTTGAGAAAATTAGATATAAAAAAAAAAAGGGGGAACTCCACCTCCATTCCACCGACCTTCTCTCTTCTTTCCCTTCTTCTACTTTCATTTTCTTTGCTCTCCTGGAAATTGAGGAGAATTAATGGAACCCTAGTTCTTCTCACTCGAGTAAAAAGATTTGGAGCTAAATTGGAGGCTAGCTAAGGGAAGTTAGAGTTCAAACCCACATTGGAAGCCATTAGAAGCTTCAAGGAGGAGAGTCCCGACGTAGCCAAACCCTAAGCGGAGGAATCTAAAGAAATCTCAAGCTTTTGGAGCACATCTAAGGTAGGATTTATATTAACTTATACGTTTTAAGTTGATTTCGGTTGATACTTTGTATATATGAGTAAAGAACTAGTTAATTCCATACATGATTTTAAGAATTAAAAGGGTTGAGTTGGGTTTTTACGAAAATGGGAGTTTTGGGAAATGATAAACCATGAATTTTGGGAATTGATTGCATGAAAGGGGTTTATGATACTTGAATTCAATGTTTTTGGGTTGAAAGTATGGTTAATTATGTAAATGGGTTGGATTAATGAGTTTGGGATAGTTGACGGCCTCAAAATTTCATAAAATGATCCATTTTCGGCGCAAGACCAACCGAGGGACCGCTCAAGTGGTCTAGGGGGTGGTCATAGGAAGGTCTTGGCTTCTTCTGCAGGCCAGACCGCCTGATAGACCGCTCGAACGGTCTAACCCGCGGTCACTATTTAACTGGTTAAAATATTTTTCTTTAACTCAATGTATCTCTCTCATTCGGATTCCGAATTAGGTCATTCTTATACTCAAATCGAAGTCCCGGAAGTCCTCTTTCCAATAAGACTACTCTCACAAAAAAATTCATTTTGTACAAAAGGTTATGAGCAAAATAGTGAGGGTATGTCAAAATTTCAAAACCATTTTTCACCCGTTTTTAGCCCAATGTTTTGGGAAAACATATTTTCACTCATATTGGCCCTTTTTACTAAATTCCTAGTCCCTTGAGCTTGTGGCACATTTATAGATATA
>JAUMHN010174041.1:0-21525 GCA_032360265.1 Heliamphora ciliata
ACACACACACACACACACACACATATATATATATATATATATATATATAGAGAGAGAGAGAGAGAGAGAGAGAGAGAAGAAGAAGAAGAATAAGAAAAAAGAAGAAAGAAGGAGGAGGATAATCCGTAGAATTTGAAAGCTATGTCTAAGGTTTTTCATCACCAAAAAACAACTTCTAAACAAGGTAATCAAGGCTTTAACACTTTTGATTTTGTACATATCAAATACCTCTTTCATTATTTTGAAACACAAATCTAAGCTCAAGAATCGAAAACTCAAGAATAAAGGCGTCATGGTTGGATTTTTGGGACTGTTGGGTTTGAATGTTGAGTTTGAGAGTTGGCATGAGTTTTTACCATGGGTTCCATGACTTCTATAAGCTCTGGAACAATGATATATTGAAGTATAACACATGTATACAAAGAAGATGGGTCAAAAACTTACACGCATGACACTAAGAGGCTAGAACCAAAATAGGCCTGAGTTTTGGGCGTTTTAAGCTTTCTGCTATGATTTTTGGAACATCATAACTCGATGTAGAAAAACTCTATAAGAATGTTCTTTATGTCCAGACCTAGGTTTTTGTGTTATCTTTAATCCAAAATTGGTTTGAACATATTTGAGTGAGTAAAACTTGAGATATTGCAATTCTACCAAAGTGTATCGATTTCAGACCAGTCAACAATGCAGACCAATAGACCCTAGTTTAAAATGAGATATGAGGTTTGGAAAAAACGTGAAAGTTCTAGATAACATGTATATCGAGATATCCACAAAAAATGAGACCAATCGATTGAGTTTTGATGGGTCAAAATCCTTTTGAAACTCACTGTTGTGTTTCAGCCCTCAAAGGACACATCTGTCACATATTGTTGTGTAGCCAAACACCCCTATTTTTAGTGACCTAATCCAAAAGTGGTTTACATGAACATTATAGCTAACTTATTAAACTACGTTTTGTCCAAAAATCAGACCTAGATGCCTCGGAAAAGTCTCTCAAAACGGTTTCAAGCTCTCTCTGTCCAAATCCGGCTCTGCTATGTTTTGGCGGCTGAAAGAACCTATATTATAAAATGTCTAAAAACTCTAACTTGTTTCAAATAACTACCTTTAGCACAAAGCATGAAACTTGTAGACGACTTGTTAGACTAGAACATATCCAAAAATGGGATCATTTTGAGTTGTGTTGATACCCCAAAACTGACACCAATAGAGACACCTTTCTGGCCAATTTGCTGTGCAAGTGCTGAACCATTTTTGTTTCCGTCAAGTTTTTCACCTAGTTTTCTTAGGTTTTGTGTAACGATTTGGCTCAAACCCTAGTATTAGTGATGGATAGATAATGAGAAGATAATGAGAACCTAGGTCGCTACATGAACAAGGAAAATCCTAAGTAACCCGGAACCCTAAATTTGACCTAGAAACACTAAAAGAGACCAAATACTCAAAGGCAAAGCGCTGACACTCAGAAAAGTCTTAGAACAGTTTAAATAAAGTAACATAAAATATCAAATTAAAAATTAAAAATTCCCATAATTAAGGTAAAATGACCATTTTACCCCTAGTACAGTAAAAAGTCCTAAAAATTCAAAATTTGACATATGAACACTCAAAATTAGATATTTATATATAATTAATTAATAAAAGATAAAATAATAACAAAAATAACCAAATTTTCCTTGCATGGCCGGCCACCTAGGGATGTGTGCCCAAAAAGCTATTTTTAGCTTTTTTAATCTTAAAAATGAGAAAAGATGTATTAATTAAGCATTATTTTGATATAATACTTTTTATACAAGTAATATATATAATTATATAATAATATAGGTTAAAAAAAGTAAATAAATAATTATTTAAAATCTCTACACAATAAATAAGTTAAAAAGTCAATTCTAGTCAAACTAGCTTAATTTAGATTAAAAGCCTACATTTATTTAATTAATTACTATCAAAACTATGAAAAATCATGAAAAGACTAAATTAATTATACACACACTAACATAATAGGTTTTAGTAGGTTAAAATACCAAAAAAATACATAAAATTAATATTTTATGCATATTCTTCTAGAAAATGGTACCAAAACTTAATTTAAAACCCAAATTAAATGCAAAAATCAGCTTTTTAGTCTCCCAAATAGGCCTGGCCAAAATTTACCTACCCTATGTCTGAAAATATATCTCTCAAGCCACCCCCATCTGCCATGCAACCAATAAAATTGAAAAAAATTCAATTTAAAGCTTCATTGCAATTATTATCGTCCATTACATTTTTTTCTATAAAAACAAGACATAAGCTCCCCACTCTCTACATGTATTTTTTGCTGAGAAGGTGAGAGAGAGAGACCTCCAAAATTTCTAAGTGTTCTTAAGAGAGAATGAGAGAAGAAGGAAGGAAGAAAGAAGGAGAGGCTAGGGGGAAGCAAGGAGAAGGCACTGAAGTTAAGACCTTTTCTTCCTCAACCATTTAAACATCAAAAGAGGTAAGTAAACTCTCTAAAACCCTTTGATATTCTCTTAGAAGATAACCTTCAGTCCATCTCTATAATCAACCCTAAGAAAATAAAATAAAGAATAACTCAAAAAGGCGTCGTAAGAAAAATTTATGGGCTGTTTATGTATGAACAAACTTTGCATGTGTTTGCATGCGTATATTTTTGAGTTTTATGGTCTAAAAATATTCTGAATTTTTGATTTATATGAGATTTTGACATGTATGCAAAGAAAATATATCAAAAATACACACAACACAAGCTAAACAACTAAAACCCTAGGTAACCTAATTTTTTGGGCTTATCTACTCTCTGCCACAAACTTTAAAACATCATGGCTAACTGTAGCAAAATGTTCATAAAGTGATTTTTGTGTCCTGACATAGAGTTTTGAGTTGTCTTTTATACAAAATTGGTTTGAAGTGATTTTGTTGGATTGAACTCTAGATATGTCATTTTTGCTAAAGAGTGTCAGATCTTGACCACTCTGAGTTGCAGACCTAAAAACCCTAAGTTAGAGTGAGAACTGAGCTTGGATCAAAACATAAAACCTGTAGAGGATATATTTATCTTTCTGTCCACCACAAATGAGCCAAAAATATGAAATCTTGATAGGTCAAAGCCCTTCTCAAAGTCATTATTGAGATTCAATGACTGACAGACCTCTCTGTCATACATTTTTGTGAGACCTAAAACCTAAATTGTTAGATGCCAAATCCAATAGTGATAAACATGAAAAATGTAGCTAACATATTAAAAAAATTACTGAGCAAAAATTATCCCAAAATACGCTCGGAGGATACCCCAAAGGTTTTGAGCATTCTCTGCTAAAAACACATTCTGTGGACCCTTTTTAGGCTGACTAAACCATTTTTATAAATAAGCCAAAATCTCAAAATATTTCCAAACAACTTGCTCTAACACAAAATATGAAACTTGTAGGGGATATCTTAAACCAAAATCTTACCACAATTCAGAGCCATATCCCTTGAATTGATGCCCCAAAACTGTGGCCAACAGAGACCTAAATTCTGCACTTTCTTTGTAAAAGTGCTGAATGATTTTTCCTAAATTAAATGAAATGACCTTTTTGCCCTACGATCTAACAATAGTGCTAAACATAAATGTTGTAGGAAATATTTTTTATCTAAATGGTGTTAAAATATCAAAAATTAAATCTAGGTCTAAGTACTTAAAGACACTATGCAACTTTAAAACTAGCAATTAAACTTTTATCCAAAATTGGCCAAGTGTTCGAATGATGTTTTTGATGAAATGAACTCATACCGATGGTTCGATTCTATGTCGCAAAAATTATGCTTATGTTTCGCATACTTGTACTTGAGATTTTAGTAAGTTATACATTGTGCTATACCATGCTATACTATAATTAATTATACACGAGAAACGTACTGCACATCATAAGAATTTTTGTATTGTATCTTGAGTTATCGAAGTCCTTTGTGCATTTCAAATTGGGTTGGGTGACATGGAAATCGTTATACAGCGGTTGTGGGTCTAGGGCGTCCCTAGTTGCCATATTTGAAATGATATCGGAGGTTTTTATTATAAAAGGGAAAATTAGGCACCATGGGTTCGTCACTAGTTTTAATTAGACTTTGGGTTGACACCTAATAAATATTCTGGTCCTTAAGGTGGGATTGGTTGGACTGGAATAAGGATTGGTAAAATTAGATAAAGGCCGGTCTCCACGCCGTTACTATTGAGTAAAACAGTTGTGGCATAGAACCCGGTAAGGCATTTACTATTCGCAATGAGGCAAGAATAGGTTCGGTGATCAAGAGCCATCAAGTCTACATTGTAATTCCTGGCGTGGAATTCATGATTCTATTCTGGAAGTACTTGGGTTGAGCAATTGCATTGCATTCATTTGCATCATGCACTTGCACAATTGTTTTTGTATATTCTTGCCCTGTTGAAAATAATAAAATTGTTTATCTCCCCGCCCCCTTAAAACTGTATTGGGTATTATACGATATGTATTGTAGGATATTTTGTTGTGAGTTTGTTAGACGGTTTAGAAAATTCGCTTCTGGGCTTTGGCTCATGGCATTCTTGCCACATGTGAAGAAGAAGGGCCTTTTGAAGAAGGCGTGTTCGTTGAGGAAGAAGATATTTAAGAAGGGGGAGAGTGGCAGGAACCGGTTGATCTTAACGACGCAGCTTGAAGACATAGGACGTTACTTTTGCTTCTTTTGTTCAGTTCTTCATGGGCATATTATAACTTTTGTTAAAATTTCTGGATGACTGTAATTATTAAGTACTTTGAACAAATTCTGAACCGTCAATAATGTAGCAATTTTCATATGTATCCATGAATGTTCACCTAGAATATGTCCCTTACTTATAGTTACATATATCTCGACGTGCCCGGGGAACGGGGCGTCACAGTTGGTATTAGAGCCTAGGTTTAGTGAACCCTGCGACCTCGAGAAATGAGAGATTGCGAGTTTGTAGCGTAGAAACTCTGTAGAATGTCTGTACTATAATTTATCACTTATAAATTTTAACAACTTAAAATCTTTACCTTAGGATTTTCTCTATCTTTCTTTATTTAGGATGTCGTCCGACGTAGAACCAACTGGGAAATCGTGGGCAGGTCCGAAACCCAAAGACTCAGATCCCGAAGAAGATCCAGAAGAGGACCTAGAGGAGATACCCGTGGAGGAGCAAGAATCGATCGACGCCGTCCCTTTAGCATGGGTTTTTTCGTAGGAATGGTAGATCAACCCGGATGATGAACGTGATGAGATGGAGATAGACGAAGAACCGAGTGTGGAAGATTTTGATGCTGATGACGATGAAGACGAGGACGACGAAGAAGAAGAAGAAGTAGTGGTTGACTTCCCATACAATCAGCTTGAGGCACCTCTACCTAAGTCTGATGAAGACGAAGCAACAGATATCGCCATTTACTATAGTCGTCCCGAGTGCCAAGGCTTCTATGTGGGGGATCGCGTGTACGCCAGGATCTGTTCGGAGCACATGTTCATGTGGAGAAAACTGGAGGCTTCTTTGCGCTACCTAAGACCAGTACGTGTGATCGAAAAATGTAGTCGAAGACTCTATCGCTTAGACTTTTCTCCTGGATTTAAGACGCGACTGGGGGATATGTTGACCATAGAATGGATATAGTATCAGAGGCCGACAAATGAGAGAGGAATCATCAATCTGCATGATCCAACCATCAACTTTGATGACCCTGAGACGTATCGAAAGACTCCGATCGCCATAACCAATAGAGTACAGATGGGGCCGAATAACGTCTGGCACGTTGAGGTGCAGTGGCATTGCTACAACATCACTGAGGCAACCTGGGAATGCGAATCGATTGTCCGCCACTTTTATCTACATTTGTTTGTTTAGATGTCAGCATGATAGCCTTGTACTTTTCCTTTTGACTTCAAGAATGTATGTGTACAGTGTGAACTCTTGACAAACTTGTATTGACTATGAGTTAAAATGAAATGCAAATCTTTGATGCCAAAATCTTTATAAGCAGTCCTATAATTATCAACCTAATTTTACAAAAAATGTCAACCCATAATAAGTAATTAAGAACTGGAATAACTCCCAGAATCGTAACACTCCTTTTCTTTTATTCTAGAATGGTAGGTAGAAGACCTAATCACCGACAAGAAAACGGACCCACCAATGCTGAGGTACCAGAACTAGCTCAAGTGCTACGAGAATTGGCCGCCAGCATTAACCGCCCACATGTTCTTGGCCGAGCCTGGTTTCTGTCGGAATTAGGGAGATAACGAGCCCCGACATTTCGAGGGGGAGTAGAATCGAGAGAAGCAGTGGAATGGCTAAGAGCAGCCAAGAAATTATTCAACTCAATGGGAGTCGAGGATGAGACCGATCGAGTGGCCTTAGCTACCCATCTGCTAGAAGGAGAAGCAGATCATTGGTGGACTCTGGTCACCAATACCAAGGAGGTAGCGACTCTGACATGGGAGCAGTTTGAGAGTCTATTTTTGGAGAAATACTTCCCAGCCCCTTTCCATCAAGGGCAGATCCGAGAATTTTTGGAGCTTAAGCAGGGAACAATGACGGTGACGCAGTATGTAAATCGTTTCGAGGAGTTGAGCCATTTTGCCACGACCATCGTCCTAGACAAAGAATCCAAGGCATGAAAAATCGAATGGGGCTTGGAGCCGTCTATCCGAGCAAGGCTGGTCTGCTTGTAGCTTCCCACCTATACCCAGGTAGTACGCATAGCCTTGTTAGCCGAGACAGACCAAGAAGACTCCAGAGACATGGAACCAGAAGAAAGAAAGTACCAGCTCTGGAGGACCAGTGAGGAGCAACCTGACGTTTATCCCTAAGAAGTCGTACCACCGGGAGTACTAACAAGGATGGCCAAGAGACCCTCATGCGACATCCATGGTATGTTATGAGTGCAACTGACCAGGACATCCATGGTATGTTATGAGTGCAACTGACCAGGACATAAGAGGTACGAGTGCCCGCGCCTCTCATAGAGAAATCTGAGCATTCAACCCCAATAGTGGAAACAGCCCCAAACTATGCAGCTTAGGCTACCACAACAAGTCTAAGTCACCAGGTCGACTATTCAGTAGCAAAACATAAGGGGGAGACCACCGTTCAACAAGAATCCAAGACCACAAGGAGGTTTGGGCAATGGGCTGAAGACTGGAAATCCCAAGAACAACAATGGGAATCGACCAATAGGAGGCCGCATCTTTGCGCCACAGGAAGAGGAACTGGAAAACACCCAAGTCATACAAGGTATGTTCATATTATTTAATACTTTAATGAAAGTATTATTTGATTCTGGAGCATCCCATTCTTTTATATCTCTAGACTGTATAAAGTCCTTGCTCTTAGAATCCGAGGCATTAGAACAAAGCCTAAGTGTTGTCACCCCCTTAGGAAATCAAACTCGAGTAGACTCTATTTATAATGCCTACATGTTACGAGTAATCAATACCCCTATGACTTGTGACCTACGAGTCATGGATTTCAATGGCTACGATGTGATCCTTAGAATGAACTTGTTATTGGGATACCATGCTTTCATCGACTATCGACAAAGGAAGATATGGTTGCAAGTGGAAGACGGCACTACTGTGCGTATTCAAGGAGAACGACACGAGATTCTGACCCTGAGTAGTGCGAATGACCGTAAATTGAATAACTTCGTAGGGAGATTGACATGTTTACTTGCCAGTACAAACATCTCATCAACCCCTGAGTTACCTCAAGTTATGTGCAAATACGAAGATGTATTCCCGGAAGAACTACCTAGACTACCCCCGCGTCGTGAAATCGAGTTCACAATAGAACTTCAGCTTGGAACCGCACCGATTTCAATCACAGCTCACTGCATGGCACCCGCTGAACTAAAAGAGTTAAAGAACTAGCTCCAGGAACTACTCAGCAAAGGTTTTATTCGCCCTAGTATGTCACCACGGGGAGCGCCAGCACAGTTGGCCAAGAAGAAGGATGGATCCTTACGTCTCTGCATCGACTACTGTTTGCTGAACAAGGTAACAATTAGGAATCGGTATCCCCTGCCTCGTATCAATGATCTCTTCGACCAGTAGCGAGGATCATCTTATTTTTCAAAGATCGACCTTCGCTCTGGATACCACCAGCTTTGAGTTAAGGAGGAGGATATACCGAAGGCAGCCTTTAGAACCCGATACGGACATTATGAATTCGTAGTCATGCCCTTTGGTTTAACCAATGCCTCAGGAATTTTCATGAGTTCAATGAATAAACTGTTTCAGCCCTACCTCGATCAATTTGTAATGGTTTTCATAGACAACATCCTAGTATACTCCCGATCTGAGGAAGAACATGAATAACATCTGAGAATTATCTTGCAAAAATTAAGAGAGTCATAACTCTTTGCTAAGGCAAGCAAGTGTAAATTCTGGTTATGAGAAGTGAAATTTCTAGAACACGTAGTGTCTAAGGAGGGAATAACTGTGGACCCCGCTAAGGTAGAAGCTATTTTGGAATGGAAGCCACCTCTAAATGTTTTCAAAGTTCGTAGTTTCCTTGGGCTAGCAGGATATTAACAGAGATTTATCCAAGATTTCTCAAAATTAGCATGCCCAATGACCAGATTAACGTAGAAAGGGGTGAAGTTTGAATGGAATGATAAGTGTGAAGCAGCATTTCAAGAGCTCAAGAAGAGGTTGACCAGTCCCCTGATCCTGATCATACCCAAACGAGAGGTTGGGTATAGGGTGTATTGTGATGCATCAAAGGATGGTCTAGGATGTATACTAATGCAGAATGGTAAGGTGGTAGCTTACATGTCAAGATAATTGAAACCACACAAACAGATCTACCCTACCCACGACCTGGAACTTACAGCAGTGGTATTCGCGCTAAAGTTATGGAAGCATTATCTTTATGGAGAACGATTCGAACTTTTTACCAATCACAAAAGTCTGAAGTACCTGTTCACCTAAAAGGATCTTAATATGAGACAACATCGCTAGATAGAGTATTTAGAGGACTACCAGTTTACATTAGCTTATCACCCCGGCAAGGCTAACGTGGTTGCCGATGCCCTTAGCCGAAAAACGAGGAGTACGATGGCTACTATGGTCTCAAGTGAATGGAATATGAAAGGAACGCTCTATGAATTCTGACTCCAACCATTAGAATTGGAAGATGGAAGTTAACGGTGGCGATAACGAATATCCGCCAGCAAATCATGGAAGCCTAAAAGTATGACCAGGAATCCGCATTTATTCGAAGGCATCTAATTGCGAGGGAATCAAAGCCAGGATGGGTAATCAACAAGCATGGACAGTTGACCTACCAAGGATGACTTTTCATACCAAATGTTGAGAATCTAAGAAGAGACATCCTGAGGGAGCATCACCAGTCACTTTTTGCTGTCCACCCCGGAGAGACAAAGATGTATCATGATTTGAAGATGCACCATTGGTGGAATGGCATGAAGAAGGATGTAGCAAGTTTTGTGGCCAAATGCCTTACCTGTTAGCAAGTGAAAGCTAAGCACCAAAGACCAGGAGGAACCCTCCAGCCCCTGGAGATACCTCAGTGGAAGTGGGAACAAGTTACCATGGATTTTGTCTCTGGACTATCGAGATCGCCAGTAGGACACGACTCTATTTGGGTAATCGTAGATCGCCTCACCAAATCAGCACACTTCCTACCAATTCGAACTTTCGAGAAGCTGGAGACCCTAAGTCAGAAGTACATTCGAGAAATCATGTGCCTTTATGGAATCCCACTGTCAATCGTGTTAGATCGAGATCCGCGTTTCACCTCACGATTTTGGTAGAGTTTGTAAACTGCCTTAGGAACGGAGCTTTGCTTCAGCGCAGCCTTTCACTCTCAAACTAATGGGCAATATGAACGTACAATTCAGACATTGGAAGACATGCTTCGAGCCTGCGTCAAGGACTTCAAGGGACACTGGGAGAAACACTTGTCGTTGGTCGAGTTTGATTACAACAACAGCTATCAATCCAGCATTGGCATGCCGCCATATGAAGCCCTCTACGGAAGACTGTGCAGTTCGCCTATTTATTGGACTGAAGCAGGAGAAAAGGCACTCCTTGGACCAGAGTTAGTGCAAGAAACTACCAAGAAGATTTGACTCATTCAGCAACGGATAGCCACTGCACAGAGCTGACAAAAGAGTTATGTAGATCAACGATGAAGGTCGCTACGATTTGAAGTAGGAGATCATATATTCCTGAGGATTCAACCACGAAGAGGGGTGATACGCTTCGGCCAAAAAGGGAAGCTAACTCCAAGATATATTGGACCGTTCGAGATTCTAGCTAAGGTTGGAGAAGTGGCATATTGTTTGGCTTTACCACCTCAACTCGCCAACATTTATAACGTTTTCCATGTGTCGATGCTGAGGAAGTATGAATCTGATCCTGCCCACATTCTGGATTGGAAGGAACTATATGTTGATGAAGATATCACGTTTGAAGAGCAACCGACGAGGATTATCGATCAACGAGACAAGATTCTTCGGGGAAAAACCATTATGCTCGTCTAAGTTCTTTGGAAGCACAACGGGGTTGAAGAATCGACATGGGAGCGGGAAGAAGCTATGAGGAAAAGTCATCCCCAATTGTTTATAGATTAAGGTACGATATGAAATTTCGAGGACGAAATTTATTTTAGGGGGTAGATTGTAACAACCCGACTCAAACCCTAATATTAGCGACTGATAGACAATGAGAAAACAATTAGACCCTAGGTCGTTACATCAACAAGGGAAACCTTAAGTAACCCGAAAGCCTAAATTTAACCCGAAAACCTTAAAAGAGACCAAATACTCAAAAGTAAAATCTTGACACTCAAAAAAGTTTTGAAACAGCTTAAATTAAGTAATTAATATAAAATATCAAATTAAAAAAAAAATTCTCATAATTAAGGTAAAATGACCATTTTGTCCCTATTAAACCAAAAAGTCTTAAAAATTTAAAATTTGACACATGGATACCCAAAATTAGATATTTATATACAATTAATTAATAAAAGACAAAATAACAACAAAAATGACCAAATTACCCTTGCATGGCCGGTCACCCAGGGATGTGTGCCCAAAAAGCTATTTTGTTACCTTTTTAAGCTTAAAAGTGAGAAAAAATGTATTAATTAAGCATTATTTTGATGTAATACTTTTTATACAAGTAATATATATAATAATATAATAATATAGGTCAATAAAAGTAAAAAAATAATTATTTAAAGTTTCTATACAATAAATAAATCAAAAAGCCAATTCTAGTCAAATTAGTTTAATTTAATTTAAAAACCTACACTTATTTAATTAATTGCTATCAAAACTATGATAAATCATAGAAAGACTAAATTAATTATAAAAACACTATTGTAATAGGTTTTAGTAGGTTTAGATACAAAAATGACATATAAAATTAATATTTTATGCATTTTAATCCACAAAATGGTACCAAAACTTAGTTTAAAACCTAAATTAAATGCAAAAATTAGCTTTTTAGTCTCCCAAATAGGCTTGGGTGAAATTTACCTGCCCCAAGTCTGAAAATATATCTCTCAAGCCACCCCCACTCTCTACATGTATTTTCTGCTGAGAGGGTGAGAGAGAGAGACCTCTAAAATTTCTAAGTGTTCTCAAGAGAGAAGGAGAGAAGAAGGAAGGAAGAAAGAAGGAGAGGCTAGGGGGAAGCAAGGACAAGGCATTGAAGCTAAAATCCTTTCTTCATTAACCATTTAAGTATCAAAAGAGGTAAGTGAACTCTCTAAAAGCCTCTGATATTCTCCTATAAGATAACCTTCAATTGATCTCTATAATCAACCCTAAGAAAATAAAACAAAGAATAACTCAAAAATGCGTCATAGAAGAAATTTATGAGTTGTTTATGTATGAACAAGCTTTACATGTATTTGCATGTGTATATTTTTGAGTTTTATGGCCTAAACATATTCTGGAGTTTTGGTTTATATGAGTTTATGACACGCATGCAAAGAAAACACATCAAAAAATACACGCAACACAAGCTAAGCAACTAAAACCCTAAGTAACCTAATTTTTTGGGCTTGTCTACTTTATGCCACGAATTTTAACATATCATAACTAATTGTAGAAAAATGATCTTAAGGTGATTTTTGTGTCCAGACATAGAGGTTTGAGGTGTCTTTCATACAAAATTAGTTTGAAGTGATTTTGTTGGGTAAAACTTTAGATATGTCATTTTTTTCTAAAGAGTGTCAGATGTTGACCACTTTGAGATCCAGACCTAAAAATCCTAAGTTAGAGTGAGAACCGTGCTTGGATCAAAACATAAAACTTGTAGAAGATATATTTAGCTTTCTTTCCACCACAAATGAGCTAAAAATATGAAGTCTTGATAGGTAAAAGCCCTTCTGAAAGTCACTATTGAGATTCAGTGACTGATAGACCTCTCTGTCACACATTTTTGTGAGACCTAAAACCTAAATTTTTAGACACCAAATCCAAAAGTGGTAAACATGAAAAATGTAGCTAACATATTAAAAAAAATACTGAGCAAAAAGCAGCCCAAAATACCCTTGAAAGATACCCCAAAGGTTTTGAGCATTCTCTGCTAAAACCACATTCTACAGACCCTTTTTAGGCTGACTAAACCCCTTTTTTATAAATTAGCCAAAATCTCAAATATTTTCCAAACAACTTGTCTTAGTACAAAACATGAAATTTGTAAGGGACATCTTAAACCAAAACCTCACCACAATTCAGAGCCATAGCCCTTGAATTGATGCGCCGAAATTGTGGCCAATTGAGGCATAAATTCTACACTTTCTTTGTAAAAGTGCTGAATGCTTTTTCCTAAATTAAATGAAATGACCTTTTTTCCCTACGATCTAACCATAGTGCTAAACATAAAAATTGTAGAAAATATTTTTATTTAAATGGGGTTAAAATATCAGAAATTAAATCTAGGTTTATAAAAACAAGGCATAAGCCCCCCACTCTCTACATGTATTTTCTGTTGAGAGGGTGAGCGAGAGAGACCTCCAAAATTTCTAAGTGTTCTCAAGAGAGAAGGAGAGAAGAAGGAAGGAAGAAAGAAGGAGAGGCTAGGGAGAAGCAAGGAGAAGGCACTAAAGCTAAAACCCTTTCTTCTTTAACCATTTAAGCATCAAAACAGGTAAGTAAACTCTCTAAAACCCTTTGATATTCTCCTATAAGATAATCTTCAATCCATCTCTATAATCAATCCTAAGAAAATAAAATAAAGAATAACTCAAAAAGGCATCGTAGGAGAAATTTATGGGCTATTTATGTATGAACTAGATTTGCATGTGTTTGCATGTGCATATTTTTCAGTTTTATGGCCTAAACATATTCTGGATTTTTAGTTTATATAGTTTATAACATGCATGCAAAGAAAACACATCAAAAAATGCACACAACACAAGCTAAGCAACTAATACCCTAGGTAACATAATTTTCTAAGCTTATCTACTTTCTGCCATGAACTTTAAAACATCATGGATAATTGTAGAAAAATGATCTTAAGGGAATTTTTGTGTCCAGACATAGAGGTTTGAGGTGTCTTTCATACAAAATTAGTTTGAAGTGATTTTGTTGGGTAAAACTCTAGATATGTCATTTTTGCTAAAGAGTGTCAGATCTTGACCACTCTGTGTTGCAGACCTAAAAACCCTAAGTTAGAGTGAGAATTGAACTTGGGTCAAAACATAAAACTTGTAGAGGATATATTTATCTTTTTTGTCCACCACAAATGAGCCAAAAATATAAAGTCTTGATAGGTCAAAACCTTTCCCAAAGTCACTATTAAGATTCAGTAACTGACAGACCTCTCTGTCACATATTTTTGTGAGACCTAAAACCTAAATTTTTAGATGCCAAATACAAAAGTGGTAAATATGAAAAATATAACTAACATATTAAAAAAAATACTGAACAAAAATCAGCCCAAAATACCCTCGAAGGATACCCCAAAGAATTTGAACATTCTCTGCTAAAAACACATTCTGCAGACCCTTTTTATGCTGACTAAATCCTTTTTATAAATTAGCCAAAATCTCAAATTTTTTCCAAACAACTTGCCCTAGAACAAAACATAAAACTTGTAGGGAACATCTTAAACCAAATCCTCACCACAATTCAGAGCCATATCCCTTGAATTGATATCCCAAAACTGTGGCCAACAGAGGCCTAAATTCTGCACTTTCTCTGTAAAAGTGCTGAATGATTTTTCCTAAATTAAATGAAATAACCTTTTTGCCATACGATCTAACCATAGTGCTAAACATAAAAGTTGTAGAAAATATTTTTATTTAAATAGTATTAAAATATCAGAATATAAATCTAGGTTTAAGTACTTGAAGACACTGTCGCAACTTTAAAACTAGTAATTAAACTTTTTTCTAAAATTGGCTAAGTATTCGAATGATGTGTTGCTTAGGGCTAGAAAGATAGACAATTTAACATTTACGGCAAGCATATATATAAGAATAATTATGCCAGTGCGTGATGCAAATGAATGCGATGCAAGTGCCCAACCCGATTTGTATCAAGAAAAAAAAACAAGAGTTCCACTTTAGGACTTATTTCTATTACTTGTATGGACTTATTATCATTATTGCCGCCTCAGGGACATATTGTCATCGCCCTGATGGGACTTGTTTTCTTTTTCGCTTCAGGGACTTATTGTCATTGCCGTGATGGGACTTTATGTTATTGTCGCCTCAGAGACTTATTGTCATTGCCGTGATGGAACTTTATAGGGTTATCCACATTAAAACTAGGATGCTCGCTTGGTATCAATTCAAAGTTTAAATTACCAAAACTAGAGTTCTAGTAACGAACCCATAGTGCCTAACCCATTTTTATAATCAGCAATCTCTGAATTCATTTTCAAAATTGGCAATCAGGGATGCCCTAGATTCAAAATCACAGGATGAATGATTTTCATGTCACCCAACCCAATATGAAATGTACGAAAGGGACTCCGATAATCCAAGATGAAATGTAGGAATGCTCATGATGTGTAATATGCTTCTCGTGTGCAATTAATTATAGCATGGCATATAAACATGATATGGCACATGGTATAACTTGCTAAAGCATCAAGTACAAGCATGCGAAGCATAATTTATAATTCATGTGACATAGAATCGAACTATCAGCACGGGTTCATTTCATCAAAATTATTATTTTCATACACCAATTATTTACAAAGTTCATATAAATTTCATACATTCAAGTTTCACAAAGTAACACACTATTCGTACACTTAGCAAAATTTAGCTAAATATTTAATTGCTAGTTTTAAAGTTACGACAGTGTTTTGAAGTGTACTTAGACATAGATTTAATTTCTGAAATTTGAGCCCCAATCAGATAAAAATATTTTCTCTAATTTTCATGTTAAACACTAAGGTCAGATCCTAGGTCAAAGGGGTCATTCATTTTAATTAATTGAAAATCGTTTTGCATTTTATATAGAAAAACACATAATTTAAGCCTATGTTGGCCACTGTTTTAGGGCATCAATTCAAGTGCTATAGGTCTGATTTTGGTGAGATTTTAGATTTTGGCCAATTTATAAAAAGGGTTCAGTCAGCCTAAAAAGGGTTTGTAGAGTATGTTTTAACAGAAAATGCTCAAAACCTTTGGAGTACCATCCAAGGGTACATTGGGCTGATTTTTACTCAATATTTAGTTTAATATGTTAGCTACATTTTTTATGTTTATCACTTTTGGATTTGGCTACTAAAAACTTAGACTTTTGGTCTCATCAAAATGTGTGACAGAGAGCTCTATCAGTCACCGAATATCAACAGTGACTTTGAAAAGTGTTTTGACCTATTATGACTTCATATTTTTGTCTCCTTTATGGTGGACAGTAAGATAAACATGTCCTCTACATGTTTTGTGTTTTGATCCAAACTCGGTTCTCACTTTAACTTAAGGTTTTGTAGGTCTGCAACTCAGAGTGGTCAAGATCTGACATTCTTTGGTAAAAATGATATATTTGGAGTTCTACCCAACGAAATCACTTCAAACTAATTTTATATGAAAGAGAATTCAAAAATCTAGGCCTAGATATAAATATCACTTTAAGATCATTTTTCTACAATTAGTTATGATGCTTTAATGTTCGAGGCAGATTGTTAATAAGTCTAGAAAATTAGGTTACCTAGTGCTTTGATAGCTTAGCTCATGTTGTGTGTATTTTTTATAGGTTTTTTCTTTGCATGTATGTCTTATACTAATACAAACCAAAACTCCAGAATATACTTAAGTCATAAAACTCAAAAATATACACATGCAAGTATATGTAAAACTTGATCATACATAAACAGTTCACAATTCACACCCACGACACCTTTTTGATTTATTCTTTGTTTCTTCTTCTTAGGGTTGATTATAGAGAAGGATTGAGGGCTATTTCATGAGAGTATATCAGAAGATTTTTGGAAATTTACTTGTTTTGATGCTCTAAAAGTTGAAGAATAGTGGGCTTGGCTTTGTAGCTCACTCTTTGAACCTCCTAGCTTTTTCCTTCCTTCGTCTCTCCTTTCTTCTTCTTTTCCTCTCAACACTTGAAGAACACTCAAGGCGCAAAAAATTTGGTATTCTCTCTCTAGTATGGACGAATATGAGGAAGAGAAATGGGTGGTTTAAGTCTTGTATTTATAGGGAAAATGGGTAGTGGACTTAATAATGGTTTACAAGTTTATTTTTTTAATTTCTTAATTTATAATTGGTTGCATGAGAGGTGTAGAGAGTTTTAGAAAATGAAAATCTGAAATTTTTCAGAAAAAGTCGGTGGGAATTCGGCTGGGGTGTGTTTGGGTGGTTTAAAGTGCCTTATTTTTGCTTCAATTACTTATTTTGTGGTGTTTTGGCACTACATTATTCAAGAAAATATTTTTAAAATTAATTTGATGTATCTTTTTTTGTCTAAAATAAATTAATTTAGTGTTATTATTATTATAGCTTATAAAAATATTGACAACAAATAATTGTTTAAATGTAGGCAATTAAGCTAATTTAAGCTACTTTGACTAGATGTGATTTTTTGACTTATTTAAATGTGTAAGAATTTTAATAATAATTTGTTTCCCTATGTTGGTCTATAATATTATATTAGTATGTATATTACTTGTATAAAAAGTCTTAGCTCATAATAATACTTAATTTATACAATTGTTTTCTCATTTTTTAACTTAAAAATTGCAAAAAGTCACTTTTTGGGCAAAAACTCCAATGTGGCTGGCCACTAAGGCATTTTTGTCATTTTTTACGTTATTTTATCTTTTGTTACTTAATTATATTTAAATATTTTATTTAGGGTGTCCATATGTTAAATTTAAAATTTTTAAGATTTTTTGCTGTACCAAGAGTAAAATGGCCATTTTACTATAATTTTGAGAATTTTTTATTTTTAATCTAATATTTCATGTTATTTACTTAATTTAGGATGTTAAGAGTCTTTCTCTAAGGATTAGGGTTTTACCTCTAAGCATTTGATCTCTTTAGGGTTTCTAAATTGTATTAGGGTTTTCAGGCCGAGTTAGGGTATTTAATCTTTTAGTGACCTAAGATCTTATTGGCTTGTCGTCGCTAATACTAGGGTCTGGGCTGGATTGCTACATGGGTTGTTATAAACTGGGTTGTTACAACTAGGGTCTGTACTGGGGTGTTACAAACTAACCCCCTTAAACAAATTTCGTCCTTGAAATTTCGTATCGTACTTCATCGTGTGAATGGTTGGGGATGATTTACTAGCATCGTGCCTCCTCATCTTGGCCTTCTCATTTTCGTGGTGTTACCCTAGAGTTCCTATTAACAGAATCGCTTTTCCTCCGGAGTACCTTGCCTTTGATCTCTATTGAGCTTTCTTCGAAGTTATGTCCTTGTATTTACATACAACTCGTGGTAACTCGGGGGCTGACAGGGTGTCTGTATCGGCAAGCATGTAAGCTAATCTTACATTGAAGTTACTTGATCTACACACCTTCTCGTCACTTGGTGTCAGGGTTTCATGTCGTTTTCCTTGAAATCGTATAATAGTGTCATTCTCTACTTATGCCTATATCTTTTTCTGTCGACAATCGATGATAGCATGGTGTTTAGAGAGCCAGTCTATTTCGAGAATCACGTCGTATTTGTTAAAATCCCTGACTCGTAGGTCGAATGGCATAAGGGTGTCGGTACTCTCAACATGCATGCTCTATAAGTAAAGTCTATTTGTGTGTGATATTCTAAGGGTGTATGACGCTTAAAGTTTGATCTAACATTTTGGGTTCTATGGACAGAGATTGCCTACATGCCAAAGATATGAAGAAAAATGGGATGCTCCAGAATCAAACAACACTTTCACTAAGGTATTGAATAGCACGAACATACCTTGCATAACTTCGGTTTCTTTTACTTTCTTGCTTTGCAGAGCAAAGATGTGTCCTCCCTAGGGCCTCTGGTTTTTGTTAAGTGGTGGCCTTCCCATCCTATTTCGTTGGTTAGTTACTAGTCGGGCAACCTGAACTGGCTGTGGGCACTTTGGTGGCTGGTTATGGGGTTGCCTCCACTGTTGGGAGTGGTTGTTTAGAGTCCTATGTCCTAGGTGCGGGCACTCAAACCTCTTATGCCCTGGTTGGGGACACTTAAAGTAGACTATAAATTTGGTAGAAGAGTCTCGTGGCTGTTCTTGTCTGTTCTCCTGTTGATATGGCTTCTTTGGAACAAACACTCAGTTGCTTTTTACTAGTCCTCTAGAGCTGGTGTTTCCTTTCTTCTAGTTCCAAATCCTTCTAGAGTCAACTAAGTCTGTTTCTGTCAATAGGGCTGCTTGTACTACCTGAGTGTAAGTCAAAAGTTATAAGCAGATGACTCTAGTTCGGATAGAGGGTTCGAGGCCCCACTCGATCTTTCATGCCCTTAATTCTTCATTCGGTATGATGGTCACGGCGAATTGGCTTAGCTCTTCGAAGCGGTTGACGAACTGGGTTACTGACATAGATCCTTATTTTAGCTCCAAAAATTCTCTGACTTGTCCTTGTCGCAAGGGAGCTGGGAATTACTTTTCCAAAATATTTCTTTAAACTGATTCCAAGTTAGAGCTGCCACATCTTTGGTGTTACCGATCATAGACCACCAGTAGTTAGCCTCTCCTTCCAATCGGTGTGCTGCTAGAGCTACTCGATCGGCATCGGTTTGCACTCCCATGGAGTTAAACAATTTCTTGACAGCTCCCAGCCAGTCTTCGGCTACTCTCGGTTCAGCTCCTCCCTCAAACATAGGGGCTCGTTGTTTTCAAAGTTCTGATAAGAACCATACCCTATCTCGAATGTGAGAATAGTTAATGTTGGTGGCAAGCTCACGTAAGATCTGGGCTAACCCTAGTGCTTCTTCGTTTACAAGTCCATTTGCTGGCTGTTGATGGTTAGATCGTTTACCTGCCATCTAAATAAAGAGGGACGGTGTTGTGGCTGGTGAGTCTTCTTTTTAAGGTCTTAATTGTTTCTAGGTTTTTGGATCTCGGGGAGTTAATTTAAGACTTATTCATTTGTATTTCTTATCATTCGAGTTCGAGTATAAAGAGTGATTACAAAGAGCGAGGCACATAACACATAAGGGCCCAACCAGAATAGGTATGGATAAAACCATCGAATTTTGACCACGTAGTCCCACATTACTTCCAAGTTTCATAGCGTTTCCATTGTACTTCTACGTACCACACTCCTGCAGTTCTTATGCGAGCCTTATCAGTGATGGCGATAAGAACCTTCGTGTTGTTCTCCGTTAGAGATGTTGTACGAGCTCGTACTTAGCAATTCTTGCTGTCGGTTATTGATCTTCAAAACACGTTAAGCGCGGACGCTGGCTGACTTCCTGTGACTTAACTCCAGGTAGAGATCTACTTTGCGACTTGATGATGTGCCAGGTAGTTCTTCTAAGGATGTGCACGACCCGAGTTTCTCGTGAAAGCGCTAAACTCTAATAAATTTCTCATCGATCTAGGTCTTAGGGGAGGCTACCTAGGCGGCGAGTGGTCAAACGTTTAGCCGAGGATTTTGAGTGATGTACTAGACTGCATGATACGTGGCTGCGGGTTAGAATGGCTTAGGGAAGGTGAACAAATTCTTTACCGAGATCCAATGGAGGATTCCAAAAATGGTTCAAAAGATAGGTCGGATGAAGTCAAATGGTCACGATTAAGGCAGTCACCGTTGACACAAATTGAGTGGTTATTTGGAGTTCAAATATAGGTGAAACAAGAGGAGGATAGTGAACAATACTTAAACAAATGTCCTTGGAACTAATCTAGTACAATTAGATTCTGATAAAGAGATGTTAAGTAGTAGGCAGCCAAACTAGACAATTACCTTGAAGTTACGTCGGCGTAATGCACTTCAATTGCAGCATCCATGTTTACTTCCCTGGTAAAGATTTCAAGAGTACAAAAGAATTCATAAGATCACTCAATAGATTATGGTTTTAGAATCGAGGGAAGATGAACGATTGCAAATATTTTATCAATGTCGAATGTTTGGAACGGGTAACTACCAAAGAATCGATTTCGAGTTCTACGAAAGAAGAGTTAGTTCCAGGAGATTGGCTTGAGTCAGAGGAGAATCAAATGCAAATACTAGTTATCATTGAGGCGTGTAAACTCGATGAGAAAGGTATTTCCTATGATTGAAATTATGATAGGATTATCAACAAGAGTTTGGTGCATAAGGGTCACCGACGAATGACACCTGACGGTACCGTTGAGGACTGAGGATATAAGAAGGAAGGATACGCAATGAACTTTAATCTGGTATAAAAGTTGATATAAAGGTTTAAGGTAAGCGAGAAAAGAACTTATAAGGATGAAGTTATGGGGTTTTAACGGTGGCTCTCGAGGTGATATCTAAAACATTTCCTAGTGTGTAATCCCATCTGTCCCCCTTAAAATAAAATAACTTATTGCATGAATCTCTGATCTTGAATCTTGATGCTCTTACTCGTCCTTCGCATGTAAATTCCTTGTAGCTTCTGATTCCGGTGACGTCCTAACACGACTCACTATAAGACGTAGACGCAACAAATTTTAGTTCTTATAATGTATTAATGATAATTATAATTAATACAATGCACCCTACAGAGTTTTTACGCGATAGAACGCATGGTTTCTCACATCCCAAGGCCTGAAGGTTCACTAAACCTAGGCTTTGATACCAACTGTGATGCCCCGTCCTCCGGGCACGTCGGGAAATACATAAGTATAGATAAGGGGAATATTCTAACCATTCATTCTTATTTAGATATCATAAATACTATATCATTAAGAGTTTTGAATTGTTCATAAATACTTAATGCTTACAGTTTCACTAGAAAATTTAACAAAAAGTATAATACACCTGCAAAAACTGATCAAAAAGAACAAAAGGTAAAAACTCAATTTTCAGCTAGTATCGTCGGGGTCGGCTAAGTATTTCCACTCAGTTTATTCTTTAATTCCGTCTTCCTCTTCGGGGGGGGGGGGGGGGGGT